>JAMQGT020013863.1:0-190937 GCA_024447675.2 Pterophyllum scalare
ATTAATTTTAGTGACCTCCGATTGGCGTAACCGGGTGTCATTACTGCCGACGTGAATAAAGATCTTACCAAATCTACGATTAGCCTTAGCCAGGAGTTTCAAATTTCCGTGAATGTCGCCTGCTCTGGCCCCTGGAAGACATTTGACTATCGTCGCTGGTGTCGCCCCATCTTATCTCAAAGACCTTATAGTTCCGTATCACCCCAATAGAGCACTTTGTTCTCAGACTGCTGGCTTACTTGTGGTTCCTAGGATACTTAAAAGTAGAATGGGAGGCAGAGCCTTCAGCTTTCAGGCCCCTCGTCTGTGGAACCAGCTCCCAGCTTGGATTCGGGAGACAGACGCCCTCTCTATTTTCAAGATGAGGCTTAAAACTTTCCTTTATGATCAAGCTTATAGTTAGGGCTGGATCAGATGACCCTGAACCACCCCTTAGTTATGCTGCTATAGGCCTAGGCTGCTGAGGGGAGGGTCCCATAATGCACTGTTTCTTCTCATTCACCTTTATTTACTTGTTTATACTTCACTCTGTATTTAATCATTATTATTAATCTCTGGCTCTCTTCCACAGCATGTCTTTTGTCCTGTCTCTCTCCCCTCAGCCCCAACTGGTCGCAGCAGATGACTGCCCCTCCCTGAGCCTGGTTCTGCTGGAGGTTTCTTCCTGTTAAAAGGGATTTTTTCCTTCCCACCATTGCCAAGTGCTTGCTCATAGGGGGTCGTTTTGACTGTTGGGTATTCTGTGTTATTGTAGGGTCTTTACCCACAATACAAAGCGCCTTGAGGCGACTGTTTGTTGTGATTTGGCGCTATATAAATAAAATTGAATTGAATTGAATTATATATATAGCCCAGAGGGACTGTTTTAAAGATGTTTACATATCTTACCTCATTTTTTAAAATATATTTCTGCACACTTAGTTCATTCGTGCATGTGTACGTACCCCTCTTTCTGTGCATTGTTTCGGTCACGCATTCATTATGAGGAATTTCCTCAATGGCCACGTGATGACGAGCGAGCGTACGGAGCGTTCCAGTTTCTCTCCATAGGAGCGTCACTCGGGAGCGTGTCTGCGTCGTGATACCGGAATTTGGAGTTCTCGCCCTTCAAAGTTAGAGCAAATTTTTAACAATGCAGAAAAAAAACGTGGCTGTCATGTGAGTAGCTTAAAATGGTCTCATAATATGAATGCAAATTGTGTCTATATATTCTAGTGGAAAGTGTTTGCGTTTGACAATATCCTCAATAAGTTTTTGTGACTTGCAAAGGTGCATTCTCCAAAAGCAGTTCAGATGTGCTGATTATCAGTGCAATCAGTCACTGAAAAAATATATATAAATGCATCATATTGCCATAAAATGGGCTTGAAAACCTTTATTAAGATAATCTAGAAAGAAAAAAACATGGAGTAAATAGTGCATCAGGTATTCAGGAAAAGAGCCATCCAAGCAGCACTCTTGATCTGAAGATTAAATTAATCTGGAGATTATTTAATGTTTTTCGTACATTGCTGTCTTTTGAAAGACAGCAATTAAAGAAACAATGTGTTAACGCGAGATCTTTCAGTGAAGATGCTAAATAAAACATGATATCATTCTTCTAAATCTAAAACAGACAGTTTTACTTTACTGTTACACCTTCATAATTTTAAGGTAGAAACAGTTATTTGATTAATGGATTGAAAATGATTTGTCAGCAACTGTTAAACTCAAATAAGTGTTGTTTAAAAATAAATTGGAAATTTATGTAAATAGTATATCTTTGGGTTGGTCCAGCAAGTCAAGGACCTCATCTTGGGCTTTGGGAACCCGGTAGTAATTTCTTACTATATGTGACATTATTTTAACAACCAATTAAGTAATCAAAATCATCATCAACGCACGCCAAAAGCTTATATCTATGGGCGAAGCCTTTTTAAATGTTTTATTTTGAAAGGGCTGACCGGATGTTCTGTTCATAACTGCGTGAACCTTGACGCCGGTGCCGTTATTGAGCCCATTCTCTAAATAGGAGGTGGACGGTCGCGGCAGCCTTCTGGCTCGGAAATTTCTTTTTTTAATTTTCGGGATTTTTACATCACAGATAAATTCCGGGATGCCTTCGAATGTCCAAGGTAATAAATAAAATCAGAGCGGATTGCCCTACCTCGTTTTCCCGGGTATCAGCTTGTGTCTTTGGATAGCTACAGCTTAATGTTAGTCTTTACAATAGAGTATCTGAGGCCGACCGGCTAAGCCTGTGTCGGTATCAACCAGCTATTTTTTAAAATAACATCACTTTCTTTATTTTCTTTTTCTTGTTCTTCTTCTTGCAGGTGGCAAAGCCTTTGGGCTGTTAAAGGAGCAGCAAAGACAAAAATTGGAAGAAATAAACAAGGTACGCGTGTTCTCTTTATTTTGTTACGAGCTTCTTTAACGGCACTTCACGTTCGCGGTAATTTGAATTTTAATGAGCTCGCGTGCACTTGACTTGGCCTTGTTTTGGAGGATTCACTGCTTTCCGAGTTAACTGCCTCAGGAGTGCAGCGAATAATAAATATCTCAAATGCCATTCACATGTGTTGTAGCTCACCATGCCCATGCTGTTGGTGATTTATTTTATTGACACCCCCACCCCCCTTCCTGCAGGGTCTGGGGGCACTTGTTGAATGGTTGCATGCTGTCACTCAGCTCTGTGCTAAAGACTCAGCGTCTCCCTCTGACGTGATTATATCGATCGAGAAAACATTTAAACCGCGTGTGTGG
Source organism: Pterophyllum scalare (assembly GCA_024447675.2). Taxonomy (NCBI): domain Eukaryota; kingdom Metazoa; phylum Chordata; class Actinopteri; order Cichliformes; family Cichlidae; genus Pterophyllum; species Pterophyllum scalare. The sequence continues at coordinate 2,746 of JAMQGT020013863.1, forward strand.
CGATCCCATCGCTGCTGTGCTCCGTGTGCCGATAGGAAACAGGTGTTAGAGTGAGCTCTTTGTTTAACGCGCTTCGCCAGATAGCCGTAGTAGTTCGCACAGATTAACAAGATGTCTGTATAATCTCTGTTTTCCTCCTCTGCTTTGGCTGGTCGCCTGTCGTCAGCGCACCGCTGCGGTCACATTAAAAGCAGGTCGCTGCAAAGAGGGAGCGCAGTGACATTTCTGTGCCCAACAGTGGCTTGGATAGTCTTTATCTGCTCATTAGAGAAATGACCCCAGCTTCCTAAGCGGCTCTGTCTAAAAAAAAAAATGTCAGTTACTCTGTGATTAAATCCAGCCTTTTTTCTTTTGTATAGCTGCATCCATTTCATTTGATTGTATTAACATGAGTGCACCTTGTGGTTAGAAATCTGAAATCTCAGCAGTGCTGTGTGTGTGAAGATCATTCATCTGTTTAAGAAGAGAAAAAAACGAGGAACTAATAAGCTGAAATACATGAATATCACAAAAGTTCTTCTGTGCATGAGCACTTTGAACATTTTAACTTGAGAAGCTACTTAAACAGTTAATTGGTTAATTTTAAAAAAATCGGACCCCTTGTTTTCTGTTAACAAAGTTATCACTGCAGTCCTCATATTGAAGACTGTTTTGGGGGTTTGGACTTTCAAGATGCACAAAACATGGCATGTAAGTTCTGTCACTATTGTCTTACATGTTATGACCAAAAACAATTTCAAAGTGAGTGATTTGCTTATAAATTTACAGTGTAATCCCTATAGCTGTGTTTATTTTTGTTTAAGATGGCGGTATGATTCAGCACAGCTGAGTCAGGCTTCCCTGAAAAGTCCAGTTGAGGTGTTTATCCTCTTTACTCTTAACTGCGAGCACCACACAGAAGCCAACATGGAGAACTACCGGACGCTCTTGCCATTCTGGCTCTTACTCTCTTTCTGCAAGGATTGCAGATGACTCCCACATGCCATACTGCATCATTATAATTTCATTTCTGTAGCTCCCTTCTGGCAGCTTTATACCCCTGTGAGGTGTTCCACTTAATGAACACAGTGATAAGTAATGACAATAAAGGGAGAAGGAAGTTCTAAGCTTGTGAGTCATTGCTCGCTAGTTGAATATTTTGACAGAACGCAATCAGATGTAGTGTACTTGAAGCTTTCCTTTTGTGTGCGGGCTGCTGGAATCTCACAAGGAAGTTAAGAAGTAGTCCTAGTTTCATCTAAGATTGTAAAAACCTGTCTTCCTTCAGTTTTTTCAAAACCTTCAGTTTTCTTCTCCCCTCTTCTTTGTCTCAGGAATACCTGGAAGACCAGAAATACAGTGATGAAGAAGACCTGGCTGAAAAGTTGGAAGGCTTCAAAAGTAAGCAAATCCACCCCTCCTTTCAGTCGCTGACTATCTGTGGTGGTGTGGCTGTCTTTTCTTGGCTTTTGTCTTAGCCTAAATATTTGTATTTGGCAGGCTACACACACAAACACATTTTCCCTTAGTCCTCAGCATTTTGGTTTTCTCTGTGGGAAGACAGATTGCTGTGATCTCTAAAAGATTTGTAAGGCCAAGTCCTCAGTGGCTCGGTAGGAATGTGCCGGGGCGTGACTCTGCTTGTTGTTACAATATTCAGAACTTTCCTGGGAAACTCCTTTCTCCTGAGAACAAAAATAAAAACATTGCTACTGAATACAAGAATGAAAACTACATGATTTACTGAAGAACTCCTCCCTATTCCAATATTATATTTACATTTAGCACATGTAAAACCCTTTTTTTTTTCTTCTTTTTACAGTTAGTGTGAGTTTTTGAATCTGTTGTATCCCAGACAGAAAAGGCCATGCCATTTACTCTAATAAGGAGCATAAGTATTGAAATGAGGAAAAAAATATGCTTCAGTGTCCTACTTAGATTGTATGCTTGCTGGAGGAAATAGAGCAGTAATATATAAACAGAAATGGGATCCAGCACCCAGGTCCTGGGAGGTTTGCTGTTTTTTCTGTCTATTCCACACTGTCCCAGAGACATGAAAGTCAGTACTTAACTTACTTAACACTGCTTTTACCAGTCACATCAACTCAATGCAACATATCACATGGAAAGACAAAATGTAGCCATACCCTATTTTTAACATTTACACAAAAGCAGCGGCAAGTATCATTTTCATGAATTTTGGATATTCAAATTAATCTGATATTTTCAGTTTTGTTATCGGACACTTGCCACTACCGTTGTGTTTGAATGTAGTTATTCCTACCAATTAGTCTCTACCTGAACTTAATCAGCCACTGTGTACTCACTGCTGCTGGCCTTATTTCCATAAATTAATTATAAATAAACACCAAGTTACTTTACAGAAATAACAGTCTCAGAGCTGGCCAGTGTGCACTTGAATCCTATATTGATCTCTGAAAATAGAGCTTTATCAACCAGTGCTTTCAGCACATTAACTAATAAGGAATAACACTAATATGCCTCATGCCTGTGTAATGTGTCAAGTAATTACCACCGTGATATTTTGTTTCCTTTTTCAATGAAAAACAAAGTTTCACATCCAAATGCTGGATGGGAACGATTATTAGACCAAACATATTAAACAAAATGCAGATTCTGTTACGTTCCCACTCTAAGCCTCAAGTGTTGTACATAAAAAATTATGAATTAGTCCTGAAAGACTATTGGTGTAGTGTTTTTCACCTTGAAAGAGTAACAGCGGAAGTTGTCTAACCAATGACAGTTTGGTCAAATGAGAGCATATCAGCCAACCAAACCACCAGTCAACCTGGAGAATACAGCACTAGCTACTTCAACACTAGGGCTGCACCCATCCAACTTTTGCCATTTCCAATACATACAGTACCAGTGTTAAATCATTAAGCTGTACTCATCACTATGTGGAAGAGACTGGAAGTCACTCCCTTATCTTTAAGATAACATCGGGCTCATACAAACATTTCCTGTTAAAATGTTGGTGCTGCATACTGCTGTCATTTAAGGTTGCTTTAGTTTCTCCTTCACCTTTACCTCAGTTGACAAGGGACAGGTGAACTGAAATAATATTTAGCTGAGCTGATAACGTGTGATGTTACTTGAACTCAAAGCAAACCCAGAGCATCAGCTTTTTCAGTTTGAGCTTTTCGGTCCTGTCAACTCACTTGACTATAGTTTGCAGGTAAGAAAAATAACTTCTGCAAACATATAAAGAGCAGCTGTTTGTGTAGCAAGCATGAAATAATGCCAAAACTACGGCCACTTTGCTGCTACCTTTATTTTACCAGGAAATCCCATTGAGATCACAATCTCTCTTACAAGAGAGACCTTGCCAAGGTAGCAGCCATACATCCCAAAAGTCCTGCCAATACAGCATAAAATATAAAATACACAATATAAAAAATATCCGTAACACAAAACATTAAAACATGAAGTGTCTTGTCAAAAGAAACATGCACAAGACTTTCACTGCATTCCTTATTATGCTTTCAAATTGACCAGTAGATACAGACATTTAAATGTAAGCCTTTCTGTAAGTGATTCCATGTCCAAGGTGCACAGTAAGAAAGTGCTGTTTTTTTCCTAGCTCTGTCAGAACTCTAGGAACATCAAAAAGCAGGAGTGTAGCTGGTAAGGATTGGTGCGGGACAGAGGAGGATACAGCAGTAAACTGGAGATTTACCAAGAATGTCTTTATAGAGGAACATATAGCACTGCTGTTTTCTTTAGGTGGTCAGTGATGGCCAAGCCACCTAATCATAAAGAATGCAATGGTGAGTCAGACTTTGCATTTGTAAGAACTTAAGAGGAAGCATGCAGTGTATCACCATAATCAATTATAGGAAGAAATGCAGCTTACACAAGTTTTTCCTTAGAGTAAAAAGTAAAGCAAGATTTATTTCTCAACATTAAAGAGGAACCTGGCATCTGTCCATACACCCAGATTTTGTTAGGTCTGATGGCAAAACCATCAGATGTTACAGTGATAAAATTATCAAACCCCTGTGAGCGAGCTTTTGAGGAGACCATAGATCTTGTTTTCTAAATGTTTACAACCAATTTAAAATGCAAGAAGGCGGATAATGAGTGAAATGCAGTCTGAAGTTAGCTTCCTCTATGCTATGTTAGCTCACCTGCTAGCTGCTGCCACTTGGTGACATGTAAACATTGAACTTTATAGCCTTTATTTGTTTAGATTTTGGCAAATCTACTTATGAATGTATAGAAAACTAGTATTATATTGCTGAAGTCATGAGTAAGTATTCTCTGATTTATAAGCTACACCATGAGCACTACTTAAAACACGAGTTTTTTTTTTGTTTTGTTTTTTTTGGTATAACCAAAAATATTTTTTGTCAAATAAACATTAAAACATTAACAGTTCAGTATTAACTGCATAGAGTTGTTTTTGTTTGTTTTTTTCACTCTTGAACACACGAATATAAAATAAGTTGTGGGGGATTTTTGTCTAAACAGAGGCTAATTGATGGTGCTGTCTGCTATCAGCTATTTTATCAGCAAGCCTTTTTTTCTTTTCTTTTTTTTTTTTAAATGGAAACTCCCTTTGGATGATCTGAGTAAGTGGGTGGTAGACAAACAAGCAACTCAGACTAAATCAAACTTAGACCTCTTTATGAATGTCAAAGAAAAGTAGAAAATAAAGTATGGTTAAGGCTTTGCTGAGAATTTGATGCCAGGTCAGGGCGAACCAGACTTCAGTTTTGTTCAGCTGAGCCATTTTCTGTGGCTGCAGATGATCAACAGGCTGCACTACGACAAGTGGCCCACTCAGAAACTGCTGTGTGTTTGCGTGTGTGTGTGGAGGCCCACTCCTCAGAGTTTACGAACAGGGTTAGCATTGTCCTATCCCACTCCCCATGGGTTCACACAGCTAACACGGTTCCCTCTCTCTGTCCCTCCCAATACACACACAGAGCTCCCATTGTGGGACAGAAATAGCAAGTGTAATCTGACTAAAGTGCGCTTCCTGGGAAAAGGGAACAGAGAAATTTGGGCAGAAGCAGGAACATGTCTATCTGATATTCCAAAGAAGCAGTCACTTAATTGGTATGAATGGAGATCCAGTGGTTGATATTTGCTGTTTATTCTTAAAGCTGTCTGTGGATGTAAAACCATTTGGATTAGACTATATAGCAAAACTAATCTATAGGACACTCCCATTGCATTTCATTCCATCCCAGTTTTAAAATGATCAAGCTTGAAAAAAAAGGTTTTCATGTCTTTTTCTTTTTTTTTCAATCTTTTTTTTTGTATTGGTAAATATTGAATTTTTTTTGTGCTAGCCATGGCTGGAGGCATTGTGTTTTCAGGCTGTCCCTCCATCTGTGCCACTCTCACAATTGTGATATCGCTTGAAGGATTTCACTCAGATTTGGCCTAGTAGTTTACTTAGACTCAAGATAAAATAATTAAATTTTAAATTTTCTAAGGCCACTTAACCATCCCTGTGATAATCATTACAGAACTTAGCACAAATATCTGACAAGATGAAATGAAGAAAAGTTATATTCAAAAAGCTCAAAGATGAATATAATTGGGAAGTCATAATTTTTCCAAAACTGCCAAAACAATTTCAGACAATTATTCACCATCATAGTTGAACATTTTCTTTTTCAACATTACAAAAAAAGTTTATTCAACAAAAAAAAATTCTGAACTTTTTACTCATGGTAAGTGTTGCTCTATGCTAATTTAAAAAAAGACTTTACATTTGGTCTAAGAATAGACTTGGATGTATGAGGACTATAATAAAGATATTAAGTTGTTGTTCTTTAGCTGCAGCTTACAATTAATTCATGAGTAGTTGTTAATTTGGTGTGTTTAAACAGTGGCAGAATGGATTGTTAATGTCTTGAATCTACAGTAATTACAACCTTTTATTCTTTAGAGTGAATGAGTGTGGAATCAGTTTGCAGTCTGTGAATTGTCTGCATGTTGCCATGCTTGGTGATGTAGTGTGTGTTATTGTAAGGGTTAGGGTCCAAACATCTTTGTTTTCACTCTTGATAGCTCTGTTTAAACTTGAAGTACAGGATGGGCCATTTATATGGATACACCTTAATAAAATGGGAATGGTTGGTGATATTAACTTCCTGTTTGTGGCACATTAGTATATGGGAGGGGGGAAACTTTTCAAGATGGGTGGTGACCATGGCAGCCGTTTTGAAGTTGGCCATTTTGGATCCAACTTTTGTTTTTTCAATGGGAAGAGGGTCATGTGACACATCAAACTTACTGGGAATTTCACAAGAAAAACAATGGTTTGCTTGGGTTTTAACGTAACTTTATTCTTATTATTTACAAGTTTCTGACCACTTATAAAATGTGTTCAAAGTGATGCCCATTGTGTTGGATTGTCAATGCAACCGTCTTCTCCCACTCTTCACACACTGATAGCAACACCGCAGGAGAAATGCTAGCACAGGCTTCCAGCATCCATAGTTTCAGGTGCTGCACATCTCGTATCTTCACATCATAGACAATTTCCTTCAGATGACCCCAAAGATAAAAGTCTAAGGGGGTCAGATCGGGAGACCTTGGGGGCCATTCAACTGGCCCACAACGACCAATCCACTTTCCAGGAAACTGTTCATCTAGGAATGCTCAGACCTGACACCCATAATGTGGTGGTGCACCGTCTTGCTGGGAAAACTCAGGGAACGTGCCAGCTTCAGTGCATAAAGAGGGAAACACATCATCATGTAACAATTTTGCATATCCAGTGGCCTTGAGGTTTCCATTATCTTTGTACCCCATATACCACACCATACCATCATTTTTTTTTGTTCCAACAGTCTTGGAGGGATCTATCCAATGTTGGTTAGTGTCAGACCAATAGCAGTGGTTTTGTTTGTTAACTTCACCATTCACATAAAAGTTTGCCTCATCACTGAACAAAATCTTATGTGTAAACTGAGGGTCCTGTTCCAATTTTTGTTTTGCCCATTCTGCAAATTCAGTGCGCCGATCTGGGTCATCCTCATTGAAATGCTGCAGCAGCTGGAGTTTGTAAGGGTGCCATTTGTGAGTAGCTAATATCTGCCAAAGGGATGTTCAACTGATGCCACTCTCCAGTGACATGCGGAGAGTGCTATGCTGTGGGCTCTTGCTGAATGAAGCTAGGACAGCCACTGACGTTTCTTCATTAGCGACAGTTTTCATGCGTCCACATTTTGGCAAATCCAACACTGAACCAGTTTGCAAGCAGTTTGCTAACTGTAGCATGGGAGATGGGTGGTCTCGTAGGGTGTCTTGCATTGAAATCTGCTGCAATGACCCGGTTACTGCGTTCACCAGACATCAACACAATTTCTATCCACGCCTCACGTGTTAACCTCTGCGACATGTCAATGGCTGTAAACAGAGAAACTTTTAAATAACTCATGAAAGAATAAAGTTATGTTAAAACCAAGCACACCATTGTTTTTCTTGTGAAATTCCCAATAAGTTTGATGTCACATGACCCTCTTCCCATTGAAAAAAACAAAAGTTGGATCCAAAATGGCCACCATGGTCACCACCCATCTTATAAAGTTTCCCCCCTCCCATATACTAATGTGCCACAAACAGGAAGTTAATATCGCCAACCATTCCCATTTTATTAAGGTGTATCCATATACATGGCCCACCCTGTTCTATTTTAACTTCCTGACCTTCTGTTTATCTGCCCTCCATGGCCGATCCCTGCAGCTGCCCATTTGCCTGCCTGCTTCCTGCTCACATACATGGGAAAACACACACACAAAAACCCACCTGTCATTATCAGCTGTTTGTGTCTTTGCTAGGTCAGCTGTCAGTGTAAGATAGTGAGATCATTGGGCTGAGTGTGCTAACTGTTTTGCTGACATGTTATATGCTCTTTGGAGGGGTGTGAGAGAGCGAGAGTGTGTGTGTGTGAGAGAGAGAGAGAAAGTTGAGAATGAATTACCACTGTTAGTAATCTCTTGTGTTTGTTTTGCAGATAAATATGCTGAGTTTGACCTAAATGACCAAGGAGAAATTGGTGAGTAGTAAGCACCTATAAAACCACCCAGATAACTGTCATTCCAAACAATGTCAACACGAGGGAGCAGTAATTAATACTGTGTGTGTGTGTGTGTGTTGTCTAACCCCCGTGAGTGCAGGATTTGAACAGGCTCATGTTTCATGGCTTTGTCCTTAATGTAAAGTGAGACTGTACTGTACGCTGTTGTGGAAGCCCTTCAGTTTTTGAACAGGTGTGAGGGCAACTATAGTGTCAGTCAGGATCCAAGATCTGTTGGCAACTGAAAGAAACTGCTGCATGTCCTACAAAACAAATTGGTTCTTGGTTGTTGTTGTTTTTTTGTTTTGTTTTGTTTTTTTGTTTTCTTTCCCAGTCAGTGAAATATCTCTTGTTAGGCCATAATTAAGTTCTGTGATACCCCATAATTAATATTGGATTTCCATATGAATATTGTGAGCCACAAACACAACAGCTCACTCCCACCTCACTGGTGTTTTTTCATTGATCTGGTGAAACAAAAAGTTGAAAGAGATCAACTATTTCTGCAAAGCCATAGTTAAGTTAAGCTCTAATTCAAAACCGACACCAACAGAAATGCCACCTTTCTGCTTTCTCTAATTTTAAGGTCATAGATCATTGCAGCTTCTCCATACCTGCACATTTATTTTAAAAAGTACAGAGCTGCCAGCATGAACTTGTGTGTGGACATGCATGCCTCTAATAATTATGAAGTGACAATATTAATATAATAGGGAAAACAAGCTAAAAATCGCCCATTTTGTGTTGGCATGTTATTACTCCATATAAGGATAAGTGGAAGTCATTGTGCCTCACAGAGCTACTAGCAAGGCCCTATATTCTTCTTTTGCTTGCCATTTTTTCTGATTAACTCTGTCCATATTCAGCTCTTCATTCAAGGATTTGGCCTATCACTTATTATATAGTCAAAAAAATAGATTAACAGTGGGACAAAATTCAGTCGTCTTTAATTTGTCTTAAGTAATTTTCTTAAGGATAGTTTTATAACTTAATATTATACTTCGATGATATAAGGGCACTCACAAGAGACAGATTAAAAAAAGGGTCAGAGCAGAGATTTTAATTTGCCTTGAGCTTCCCCTATCCTGAGTACAGCTGCCAGGAAAGCTGAAAGCACACTGAATGTTCCATTTCCCTTATGGAAAGTCTAGAACATCTTTCATTGCAACATCCCGTTTTTCTAAATGCTCCATCTTTCATAACTTACACCTCCAGCATGTTACACAGTTTTGATAACCTGGAAAAACATACTACAGGCTGATCCAACTTTGATGTAATGTCCTTAAAACAAGTCAAAATGAGGCTCAGTATTGTGTGTGGCCTCCACGTGCCTGTATGACCTCCCTACAACGCCTGGGCATGCTCCTGATGAGGTGGCGGATGGTTTCCTGAGGGATCTCCTCCCAGACCTGGACTAAAGCATCCGCCAACTCCTGGACAGTCTGTGGTGCAACGTGACGTTGGTGGATGGAGCGAGACATGATGTCCCAGATGTGCTCAATCGGATTCAGGTCTGGGGAACGGGCGGGCCAGTCCATAGCTTCAATGCCTTCATCTTGCAGGAACTGCTGACACCCTCCAGCCACATGAGGTCTAGCATTGTCCTGCATTAGGAGGAACCCAGGGCCAACCGCACCAGCATATGGTCTCACAAGGGGTCTGAGGATCTCATCTCGGTACCTAACGGCAGTCATGCTACCTCTGGCGAGCACATGGAGGGCTGTGCAGCCCTCCAAAGAAATGCCACCCCACACCATTACTGACCCACTGCCAAACCAGTCATGCTGAAGGATGTTGCAGGCAGCAGATTGCTCTCCACGGCGTCTCCAGACTCTGTCACATGTGCTCAGTGTGAACCTGCTTTCATCTATGAAGAGCACAGGGCGCCAGTGGCGAATTTGCCAATCCTGGTAATCTCTGGCAAATGCCAGGCATCCTGCACGGTGTTGGACTGTGAGCACAACCCCCATCTGTGGACGTCGGGCCCTCATACCATCCTCATGGAGTCGGTTTCTAACCATTTGTGCAGACACATGCACATTTGTGGCCTGCTGGAGGTCATTTTGCAGGGCTCTGGCAGTGCTCCTCCTGTTCCTCCTTGCACAAAGGCGGAGGTAGCGGTCCTGCTGCTGGGTTGTTGTCCTCCTACGGCCTCCTCCACGTCTCCTGGTGTACTGGCCTGTCCCCTGGTAGCACCTCCAGCCTCTGGACACTACACTGACAGACACAGCAAACCTTCTTGCCACAGCTCACATTGATGTGCCATCCTGGATGAGCTGCACTACCTGAGCCACTTGTGTGGGTTGTAGAGTCCGTCTCATGCTACCACGAGTGTGAAAGCACCACCAACATTCAAAAGTGACCAAAACATCAGCCAGAAAGCATAGGTACTGAGAAGTGGTCTGTGGTCCCCACCTGCAGAACCACTCCTTTATTGAGTGTGTCTTGCTAATTGCCAATAATTTCCACCTGTTGTCTATTCCATTTGCACAACAGCATGTGAAATTGATTGTCAATCAGTGTTGCTTCCTAAGTGGACAGTTTGATTTCACAGAAGTTTGATTTCCTTGGAGTTATATTGTGTTGTTTAAGTGTTCCCTTTATTTTTTTGAGCAGTGTAGTTGTTGATAAGCGTTTTGAAAGGTTTTTTCCCCATTGTGTGTTTGTGGATAAGACAGACTTGCACATAGATAAATAGGGACGCAATTCACCTTTTCCTTTTTAATCATGGATCCATTTGTCAACTCCATCTTGTCTCAGATCTGATGGGTCTCAAGCGGATGATGGAGAAGCTGGGGGTGCCCAAGACCCACTTGGAGTTAAAAAAAATGATTGTGGAGGTGACCGGTGGCAGCAGCAGCAACACCATCAACTACAGGGACTTTGTCAAGATGATGCTCGGCAAACGCTCAGCTGTGCTCAAATTGTAAGTATGTGTGTGTTGGAAGAAATATTGTCCATCTGTCCATTCATCTTTTCCACTTATCTTGTTAGGGATAAGCAGAAGTAAATTTTAATTAATATATACGGGTTCACTGTGTGTTCACGTGCCTAATAAAGAGGATATGTGTTGTGTGCTTTGTCAGCCAAATGCTGCTTTAAACAGCAAGGGGTACAGGGGTGCCCAGGGATGATGTCACAGCCCACATGCTGCATTGGTTGTTAATCAGCACGATAACAAAACCCATCTCTGTAGCCTATCCATAGTCAACTCATCCCTCTCTGTAGCCGGGATCCTGTGCTGAGGTAACTGATAATAGGCTGATTAACCACTTATGGTTACATAGGCCTGACAAAACCACCAAAACTCAGCATATTTTGTCAATAAAATTGACCTTTTACAATATAAATATTGTCTTTAGAATATGTATTTATAATTGTCCCTTGCTGGATAAAGTGAGATATTTTCACCTTTTTTGAAAGCAGTATTATAGCAGTCTTGCAGTAGGTCAGCCTACAGGAGCCAGAGCCAGTAATGGTTTCCGTGTGTCAGCTCTGCTGGACTAAGCTGGCTGGACCCTTTAGCAGACAAATCTTATAATCCCAAAAAACACCAAGCAGAGAAAATGCATAGTGTTTCCTTCTTGGCACTCAGATGTTATTCAAAAGTGTATCCCATAATCCCACAGCTGCTGTTTATAAGTGTTTAATTCCCTTCCTGTATCTCTTGTGTGCTTGCTAGTATTCTAGTAAGATTGTTGTATTCGAGAAAAAGCTCACATTTGTATTATTTTGATCATCTGTATTTTGCTTCAGTTGTCCACATTTTGTGACAAATTTAATACATGTTTACTATATTTATTGTTTGGCAGAAAAATGAAAGTACATTTAATTCCCTGTAGTTTGTTTCTTTGTGTGTGTGTGTGTGTGTGTGTGTTTAGCTTCAAGTGGCAACCTACTGGACCTGCTGATAACAGCAAAGGTCTACAAAGCCTCTCTTGTGTGTTGTTTTTGTCTTTAGAGAGAGGATCTGGGAGGGAGAAGCTGGGGCCACAAACTGCTTGAGAATAGTGTTATTCAAAGCATTTGGCAGGACAACAATTGATTTTTAGCTGCAATTAGAGGGCAATGAATGAGGCCAGGCTCCACAATTGTGCTCAGTTAGTGTGTAATTTGTTTGACCAAGATTTTGATTGACAAATGAGCCATATGGTGATTTGTTAAAGGTCCTACAGGAGAGCAGCAAAGAAGAAATTGCTCTGTGAAGAGATAAGTGTCTTCAGCAGATAAAATAACAATTGTTACTCAACACATACCAGCTGCCATAACATTCAACAGAGAAATTGATGTTATGGCAGCCGGCCTAGCTACAAAAGCATGTCCCTTTTGAAACTGTTGACAGTCTTTGATATCAGAATTCAGTCTAAAGCATTCAAGTATGCCCCACCTCAACCCTTTTTTGAAAATAAACTGTATGATCCTGTCAAAAATAGTCTTCATCGATTTACTAAAGCAAAATGCAGCTGTGTGCTTATCACAGTTAAAATCCCAAATCAATGTGGTGACAGAACATGAAACTAACAACAATCATAAACTGTTCAGTTCAATCTGTAGTGACATTTACACCCATTCAAAAACAGGACATTTATGGCATTAGTCAATAATTTGGCAGTAGTTACTGTAATTGAATATTAGTGCTGAAGGCCAGAATAGCAGACAAGTTGAAGTGTGAAGAACAATGAGTGAGAGTGGTTGACAGAGAGATGTGCCAGAGTTTGAAATGCTGAGTGCTTGTTTCGTCACTGGGATCATTACTCCTTATGAGCTTAGTGGAGCTTTGCAGAGTTTTCCAAAAAAGGAAGTTAAAGGCAGGCATTCTCTTTGAATAGCTCTGGTGAGATTGCTCGCTGTGTGTCCAGCCTGAACCACTGTTCCCCTCGGTCCTTTTGTGGTTTCCCTTCATTCCATTCCTTTCACTTATTGCTCAGCTGCTTCTTACTCTTGACTACATCCTCCATCTACAATCTGCCTTTCTAATTTACATCTAAATTTATCTTTTACTGTCTTTATGACTCTCTCCGTGGTGCTGAAGGCAACATCCCAAGTTTCTGTGTTTATTTTTTCATGTTTATGTAACATGCACACTCACGAGGCGCTTTATTAGGTCATGATAGCATCACACATTTGCTATAGATTTGTCAGCTGCACATCTATGATATGAGTCTCCCATTCCACCACATCCCAAAAGGGCTCTATTGAATTGAGAGATGGTGATTGTGGGGGTCATGTTTATCATGTTCAAAAACCCTGTTTGAGATTATTTGAGCTTTGACATGACAAATTATCTTGCTGGGCGCACCCATTAGAAGATGTGTGGTCAAAAAAGGATGGGCATGTCAGCAACTGTACTCTGGTGTTTAAAAGATCCTCAGTTGGTACTAAGGAGCACCACATGTGCCAAGAAAATATCCACCACACTATTACATGACCACCAGCTTGTACCATTGAAACAAGGCAGGATGGATCCATGCTTTCATGTTGTTGGTCTAGCTTGGTCATACAAACCAAGATCTGAGGGTCCTGATGACCTAACTAACATTAAATGGTGATAGTGTGTGTGACATTTTAACATTACATGACTCATCTCTCTCCACAGAGTTTTAATTTTTGAAGACAAAGCCAGTGGCTCTCCCTGCAAGCCAGCAGGACCCCCTCCAAAGCGGGACATCGCTAGCCTGCCTTAAGTGTCAGCCTCCGTGCTGCTAGAGGAGCAGAGGGACCATCAATAGTTATGTGGAATAACGTGGAGTGTTGTATTCATGTGGGACCAGTGATCGAGAACGTCATTTTGTGAATATATGATGTGTGCAAGGTTTCTGTTTGAAAGACTGAGCCCAAAACTCACTAAAATTGTTTGACTGTGAATATTTTTTATTCCTCTTTTTTCTCCTTTAATTAAAATGTAGCAGTGATAATGGTAACGTGTAATTTGCTTGGTAAGTTAAAAATTTGTAGTGTGTATTTCATGGTTGTATTTTGAGGGAATACTCAATTCTCCACGGGTCTCTTTTGCTTCCATGGTTTCTCTTTTCTTTTTTTTTGGACACATTAATTTGAATGATTTTTAGCAGTATGCTTTTGGAGAAGCACAAGGAAAAGGAGCGGTTTTTCCAACACATTTTGCACTCTTCTCAGTAGTCCTTTCATGCATTCCTGCCAGGCTTATCTTGGTCAACATCTTCACTTTAGATCAGGTGCCAGAGATTTCATGCCCAGCCCACTTCCTGAGTCTACAGCCCTTTAGAGCTGAAGTACTGATCTGGAATGAGTAACCAAGTTATCATTCCCACCTCATGGTATGATAAACAGCAGTGTACGTGTGTGTTTGAATTGTGAATATGCAGTCACACTGGCTTAAAGAGCAGCAAATATGACTCTATTTAAATCTGTTAGGCTAAGCACCTGGTCATTTTGGATGAAATTAGATTTACAGGCACACAAGCAGAACAAATGTACATAATTTATTACATAGTACAATCATATTCTTTCCAAGTGCCTCAACATGCATGTACTGTAGAGCTTACATAGTTTGAAGAAGAGGGGCGTGTGCACAAGTGTTCAGTTCAAGCAGTTCTTTTAGCATAAAGAAAACCATGAAATACTGTCATTTAGTGTTTGGTGAGAGTTTTAATAATGTCTGTTGATATGGTTTTTTTTGGGGGGGGTCTTTTTTGGGGGGGGGTTGTTATTGGTTTCTACAATATTCTGAGTGAGTGAAGTTCGCATGTGGTGGATTTTTTTTTTTCCCTTTTGACCATTATTTTGTATACCACTGAAAAAATGTAACCTGGTATTGGGTGATTTTGTCTGTCTTCCTTGTATTGTTCCATAAGCCAGCCATTTATCTTTAACATGGTTTCTTGTCCTACAAATTAAGTAATTTATGCCTCTGTGTTTGTCTCTCCAGTATAAAAGTTCTTTTAGCAAACAGTATATACTGTGAAATTGGTATTTTGATGCAAAACTTGTTTTACACCATTATACTTTGTCTTTCATCTGGTAGTTATTTTACATATTTAGTGCTGTTAAGATACACATTGTTTTGCAGACACCAAAGCAATTAAAAGTCTTCTTACACTGGCCTGTTGAGTTGTTCACTTTGACAAGAACAGTCTTAAAGTAGTGAGAGTTTGGGTTTAATAGGTTTCATATAGATTGCTCTCTAGGTACTCAAACAGTGATGCAGTGTTTGTATTTGTGCCTCTGTACAATATTACAGTGGATTTTACACAATGGAGTAATTGAATTAAAAGGATCCAACAAAAGTATTGCATTAACCATTTTCACATCCAAACTGTAGCACATCATCTGTCACGCATGGGCATGTAAGGCTGCCAGTGTAACCGGGTCACAGTCACTAGTGTTTACTGATGATGTGAATGCTGATAAACTGCAGGATGGATTATGAAGTGTATAGGTCTATATGCTGCTCAATTTCAGCCAAATGCAAAACTGATCAGGATAAATGGAATCACTGAGCCGAAGCAGTCTGCAAAAGCAGCCCAAGAAATGGGATATTCTTCAGCTCAATGTTTTCTACGAAAACACTCTGAATTACAGCTGAAAGTTTGCACTTTCAATTGGGGTCTAATGCACATGTTCAGTGTTATAACAGACAGGGACAGAGGTTTGATGCAGTAATGTTAATTTTATCGCTCCACAGTATATTCAAATGTGAGTGGCCTTGACTGGCAGAGAGCACCATGGTCATAAAGATTGGCAAGCCATTAAAGTGGGAGTTTTCAATATGCAAGATTGCGGCCCATCTTTGGCTTTCGTGCTGATAAATGTACATAAAACTGATTTCTGTTTGGGAGATGTCAGTGTCCATATTGCACGATCATCTCCCAAACAAGGGTAAGTACTAGGAAAGAATCTGGCTGTACATACTAGGTGGACAATTGTTTCAGTGTATTACTTATTTTTTCTCACAAGCATTTCATGTTGTTTGTTTTCATGAAAAGGTAAACAGGTGCAAGTGTCAACAGTCCCTTAAATTGGTTTGAATATGTCACCCACTGTGCATGAAATGTGAGGGCCATTCACTTTCCATGTTAAGTGAAAGAGCAATTACCTCGGTGTGGAATAGTGTAGAGGATGATGAGCAATACTTTAACAGGCATGCAAACAGGCAGGCCCAGTGGGATTATAATAAGCCTGTCTGTAATTAAAATGATAATCATTGTTGCATGTAATAAACTGTCAGAAGCTTAGGGAGGCATAGTGGAGGAAGATGCTGGGTTTCTCTTTGAAGACACTGATCCACAGGCCCATTTTAGGTCTTCAACAACAGAACTATTTTTGTCCCTTTTTGTTGCATGTTCTTGCTTTTTTAAACCCTCAGATGAAAAATGTTGGTCTGGTTTTTGTAGTGTGCTGCAATCAGGCTTCCCTTCACTTACTTCACTGTCTCCCTCTCACACCAAATATTGTTTTTATATGTTTTTATGTGCCATGTGTTATGTGTTTTATATGCCATGATTTATTCTGCTTTAGCTGTGTTTATAGGATGTGGGGCACTGCAGGGCAACATAAAGCAGCACATTCATCATCAGCTCTTGCACAGACATCGCCATCTATTGGACAGTCAGTGATATGTCATGGCTTCGATCCTTCACTGGTAATAAAAAAAACACAAAAGTGTTAAACTGATGTGTGTGCAACCCAAACATTTTCATTTTTAATAAAAATTATAGTTCAAATCCAGCTGCAGCTGTTTGCTCTGCATTAAGGCCATTATCAGATATAAGAAAAGTGTTATTTCAAGTAAAGCAGCAGAAAATATGCAAGTAATACTGAGGACCACTTCCTAATAACTTCTGAATCTGTCCATATAATATGCCTTTTTAAAAAGGGGACAACTATTGGTATAAAAGCAAAACTCACACATAAGCTTCGATAATTGTATTTTTGTACTATAATCAAGCAGACATTGACTCTGCTTTATAGTTTGAAAGCTTTTTGCAGAAACACAGAGCTGTGACTCCTGAGCTGGTGTGTGATGAACCAGCAGACTGTGACTAGTTAAACATCCACAGAAATACAGAGAACCATTCAACCTTTGAGAAACTTGGTTAGTTGCTCTGCTTTGTTCGAACCTTTCTAGCAAGAAACCACATTAAAAATCTGATGTAATTACCTTGTCCACGGATAGGTGGAGGGAGGTGATGTTTTCACCACCATTTGTTTGTCTGTCTGACTACGAGCAATACTGATTAAACTCTGCAGAAATATTCCTTGGGGGCCCGAGAACATATGATTTCATTTTCAAGATCAAAAGTTAAATGTCAAGGTCACCAAAAGTGTAAAAAAAAAAAAATCACTAATTTAACTGTCAATCTTGAGCAGCTTGTTCACTTATTCACAATATAAAAGAAAAAGAAAAAACAAAGAAACAAAAAAAAACAACAAGACTGACATTCAACCACAAGATGTTGCTGCTGTAAAAGAATTTGGGCGTTCACGTCTCTACGGATCAGAGATGGACAGCTATAGTGGGAAACTAGAGGCAGTCATGTGACAGGATAACACCATCTGCAATGCCAATGAATTATCAGACACACAGCAGCGTTCACACTGTAGTTTGCACTGCTTTGACACTGTTGTACAGAATGTGTCCAAGGACCCATAAACACCTGTCAGAGTAAACTGCTTTGTTCCTGCAGTAGGTTTCTCCAGGAAAACATTTTGATATGATCTCTCGCTCTCTCTCTACACACACACACACACACACACACACACAATCAAAGACTTGTAAGCTTAAAAAACAAACAACCCCACCTATCTATCACCTCTGGTCAAAGATAATCCATTCATTACTTTACAACCACAGCCAAGTTACCCTCCTTAATGACCCTCAGATACTGTGATGTGATGTTTGTGTCTGGCAAACAGCTAGTTTATAGCTGTAATGGTTAGTTTAATAATCAAACTGAAGATATATACACTGCTCAAAAACATAAAGGGAACACTCAAATAACACATCCTAGATCTGAATGAATGAAATATTCTCATTGAATACTTTGTTCTGTACAAAGTTGAATGTGCTGACAACAAAATCACACAAAAATCATCAATGGAAATCAAATTTATTAACCAATGGAGTCACACACAAAATTAAAGTGGAAAAACACACTAGAGGCTGATCCAACTTTGATGTAATGTCCTTAAAACAAGTCAAAATGAGGCTCAGTATTGTGTGTGGCCTCCACGTGCCTGTATGACCTCCCTACAACACCTGGGCATGCTCCTGATGAGGTGGCGGATGGTCTCCTGAGGGATCTCCTCCCAGACCTGGACTAAAGCATCCGCCAACTCCTGGACAGTCTGTGGTGCAACGTGACGTTGGTGGATGGAGCGAGAGCATGATGTCCCAGATGTGCTCAATCGAATTCAGGTCTGGGGAACGGGCGGGCCAGTCCATAGCTTCAATGCCTTCATCTTGCAGGAACTGCTGACACACTCCAGCCACATGAGGTCTAGCATTGTCCTGCATTAGGAGGAACCCAGGGCCAACCGCACCAGCATATGGTCTCACAAGGGGTCTGAGGATCTCATCTCGGTACCTAATGGCAGTCATGCTACCTCTGGCGAGCACATGGAGGGCTGTGCGGCCCTCCAAAGAAATGCCACCCCACACCATTACTGACCCACTGCCAAACCAGTCATGCTGAAGGATGTTGCAGGCAGCAGATCGCTCTCCATGGCGTCTCCAGACTCTGTCACGTCTGTCACATGTGCTCAGTGTGAACCTGCTTTCATCTATGAAGAGCACAGGGCGCCAGTGGCGGATTTGCCAATCCTGGTGATCTCTGGCAAATGCCAAGCGTCCTGCACGGTGTTGGGCTGTGAGCACAACCCCCATCTGTGGACGTCGCGCCCTCATACCATCCTCATGGAGTCGGTTTCTAACCGTTTGTGCAGACACGTGCACATTTGTGGCCTGCTGGAGGTCATTTTGCAGGGCTCTGGCAGTGCTCCTCCTGTTCCTCCTTGCACAAAGGCGGAGGTAGCGGTCCTGCTGCTGGGTTGTTGCCCTCCTACCGCCTCCTCCACGTCTCCTGGTGTACTGGCCTGTCTCCTGGTAGCGCCTCCAGCCTCTGGACACTACGTTGACAGACACAACAAACCTTCTTGCCACAGCTTGCATTGATGTGCCATCCTGATGAGCTGCACTACCTGAGCCACTTGTGTGGGTTGTAGAGTCCGTCTCAGGCTACCATGAGTGTGAAAGCACCACCAACATTCAAAAGTGACCAAAACATCAGCCAGAAAGCATAGGTACTGAGAAGTGGTCTGTGGTCCCCACCTGCAGAACCACTCCTTTATTGAGTGTGTCTTGCTAATTGCCAATAATTTCCACCTGTTGTCTATTCCATTTGCACAACAGCATGTGAAATTGATTGGCAATCAGTGTTGCTTCCTAAGTGGACAGTTTGATTTCACAGAAGTTTGATTTCCTTGGAGTTATATTGTGTTGTTTGAGTGTTCCCCTTTATTTTTTGAGGAGTGTATATATATATATATTTTTATTTTTATTTTGTTTTTAATTTAAAGCTTGCTGATTTTCCTCAGATACACAGTTAATAACAAAAGGCAGACAAACAGTGTCCCATGCTTTAAACATAAGCCTTGTCATCTCTTAGTGCCTCTTAATCTATGTGGTTGTGTATTACTGTCAATGAGGAGTTTTTCTCCTCCTGACCAGTTTGTTAATAGTCAGTGCATGTCTGTGGGTATTTTCATGTTTCCAGGTCTGGAGGTACAGTAGGGGTGGTTCTTTTCAAAATTCACCAAGTTTTGTAGTCAGACTACACAGCAATGTAGTCCCATGAATACTGTACAAATCCTTGTCTTTGTAGACAGTTGAGTGTTCTTTCTGCTTTTAAGCTGCCATGTTTACCTTTGAAACTTTTCAGTATTTTACAGCATTTAACAATACAGTGTATCACAAAAGTGAGTACACCCCTCACATTTCTGCATATATTTAAGTATATCTTTTCATGGGACAACACTGACAAAATGACACTTTGACACAATGAAAAGTAGTCTGTGTGCAGCTTATATAACAGTGTAAATTTATTCTTCCCTCAAAATAACTCAATATACAGCCATTAATGTCTAAACCAGCGGCAACAAAAGTGGGTACACCCCTTAGTGAAAGTTCCTGAAGTGTCAATATTTCGTATGTCATTTTGTCAGTGTTGTCCCATGAAAAGATATACTTAAATATCTGCAGAAATGTGAGGGGTGTACTCACTTTTATGATATACTGTAAATGCCACAAATATGGCAGTGTGCCATAATGGAAAAAATATATACCCACCTCATAAATAAGAGCCTAAAACTGCAACTATCAATTGCATTTGCCATGTTGCAGAACTGAATAGTTTAAAGGAAAGAATTATATACCATGATTGTGTTGCTGTGTTGCATTATATAATCACTGCAACACAACAACACAGTTGAGCTATATTTACTGATCTAAAGGCTATGACTCATTTCAATGTAATGTTTGCACAGCATAAATTATGAAGCAGGAGTCATATTTCAGCAGTTTGCTGGTCCATTCATTACATTGAGCTTTCCGCTTCCAAACTGTCACTGTGCACCGTCAACGTTAAAAAAATATCCTTCACATGGACTGTATGATTTAAGTATATACCCCACAAGTGTGGATTGTGCCATCCATGCATTCAATAAGCCTGTCTAATTTGTCCTCACTGAAGTGGCATTTCATTTTAACGTTTGAGACTGGAGTGCAACTCTTTTTTTATGCTTTTTATGCAGGTAACAAGGCACTGGACATATATTTGAGACCATTATGGCCACAAATTGTCATGAAACTTAGTGCACTTTATGAATGTATTACATGCTGCATGAGATATGTAACTCCTTTTTTTTTTTATCATCCTCATGGTATTTTACCATTTCTAAAGTCTTTTTATGTGGCATTTAAACTGCATGACTGACAAAAATAGTGCCCAATTAGGGACCAGGCGAAAGTAGCTTTTTATATTGACAGAGAACTGCTGACTTCCTGAGTTCCTATAGTATTTGCTTGGGTACACCATAACTTACTTGTCTCTTATACCTAATTTAACTATCTCATAAATGTCTAACGCACATTTTTTCTCCTTTCACTATCTGGCTCTGATTTCGTCTACACATTTTCCAGGTATAACGAGCTTGAAACATGAAGAGGTGAAAATCACTCTTTGATTTTGGAGCTTACGGAGTGCATTTGAAGGCGACATATTACGTCGCCGACGATTTTGACGAATCGCGCAGGAGCCGGGACGCCTCCCATCTTTCGTGCCGAGCGGAGCCGCTACAGTGGAGAGACGCACGTAGCGGAGTTCGGTCCATCTCTACCGCAGCTAGCTAACCCCGCAGCAAGGCCACTGCGGGAAGATGGCGACGGAAAAAGCAAAACATGATGGAAGAGTTAAAATTGGACATTACATTCTCGGAGACACCCTCGGAGTGGGGACATTTGGAAAGGTTAAAGGTATGTGTAACTGTCTCGGGCGTTTGCGCATCCTGCCAGCTGCAACACGGTGGGAAATGGAGCTTTTAGCTTAGCTGCTAATTTAGCATGCTACGAAAGCTAACTTGTCGCAATGCTAGGGAGGTAACACACTTGTTGTCGCACTGTTGTCCGAACTTTTTTGGGGGGGCTAACTAAACGCAGATTTTAGAGCATGTATTTGTACTTTCCAGCAAAAACAAGACAGTATAAGTTTTATGAAACTGGCCTGTAGTTGGTTACAAATTTGCCATTTAGCGTCGGCTGCGTTGTGTGCTAGCCTGCAAGTCGCTTTTTCGAGACATACCGGGAAGCCAGCCCTTTTCATTGATGTTAGTGCTGGCTTAGAGTACATATTAATGAGGTAAATGCCTTTTCTACTCCCTTGCCTTTAAACCTACCTCTGCACTACATTTATTCAAAACGTCTTTCCCAATGAGTCGTATTTGCTATCCGAGTTGAAGTAATGTTAATGCTGAAGTTTAGATGGAGAGAGTTGGGCAAACTCAGCTGAATCTACACCCGCTGCTGTCAGTGCACGGGGCTGAACGCTGAGAAGCTTTTGCCAATATACAGTTTGAGTTGTATCAACATGCAGTGGACTAAACTACCTTTTTAATTTATTTAAAGCAATTATGTCTACGCGCTAGTCTTTTTGTTTACCTCAAATAGTTTTCTGCTTCAGATAAACGCTGGATCAGTCCATAATCTACTGAAATGAAGCGGAACGACCGCGAGCTATGTGATCGGTTAAATCCCAATGAGTCATCACCCAGCACTCCTCTATTTGTTGTTGTTGAGGGGAAAGGGCTGGAGTTAGTGCTGTGTGATTATGGTTTTGATTACTACCGACACAACTGGTAAATCAAAAGCAGCTGTTTGCTAACTCCCCTGGGCAAATGCACTGTCTTCCCACCGTCCATTCAGATGCTGTCGTTTGGTTTCTGGCATGGCTTGAGTCTTCTCTCTTTTAGCTATGAGTACTCTGTAATTGACCTATTTGCTCATGTATTGATTGTGTATTCCCCTTTTACCTTTACAGATCATCCAACATGTGTTAGACAATTTTTCTTCTTTATAATATATATATTATTTATTTTTGGTCACTCCCTGGCTCTCTCAGCTCGAGGCATTATAAAGGAGAGATGTGGTTTTCATTTTTTGAAAGTTGTGATAGGAAGTGGTGATTTATATCTCCCACTCCTCACACTTCCTTCAGGATGTTAGTCCCTGTGCTGCTGTCCACCATGCAGTCTTATGTTTCCAAAATAAACTTCACCTTTAAGATGCGTAGCATGTCCAGTGACCTTTGTCCTAATTGTGTAACAACAAATGACACTTGAGTTGTGTGACAATAGTTTGTTTTGCCTAATTCTTCATCCTTCCCTCTTTTATATGGCCTTGGTGTAAAAGTGTTTCTCATCCGCTCTCATTCTTTTTATCTTGCAGTGGGCCAACATGAGCTGACCAAGCACCAAGTGGCGGTGAAGATCTTGAACAGGCAGAAGATCCGCAGTTTGGACGTGGTAGGAAAGATTCGCCGGGAGATCCAGAACCTCAAGCTTTTCAGGCACCCTCACATAATTAAACTGTAAGTCCTAGATTACACCCTACTCACTGCTCCATAATCCCCCTGCCGCCACATTAATACCACCCACTGAGCTATTTTCAGGTTTTTGTAGTGTGTTTTAGAATACATCCATCTAGGACAGTATCTGTCTGACTCAGTGCCCTCTCCCTGTTGTGCAGTATTGCCTGTTAAATTATTCCCTCTGCTAGCCTTTCATTGTAGTGTACAAAAGTGTATTAGCTTTGTCTTTGTTGTGGCTTGCTGTATATCTCGCTCCATTGGCATTACTGTCAACATCTGGCATGCTAAAGTGAATAAGTAAATGAGTCATTTCAAATGAATAATTGTTTAACATTACAGTTTGCACTGACTTTGACGCTAATCTGGTCATCTAATTACACTGCTATTACTTTAATACAAAGGTGTATCAAGCAGTAATGGTAACTCAGAACTAGACTCAAACACAAAGAAGCATCAAGCTAAACTTATTGTTGAATAACTGTCTAGGGGACTTCCCGTCTGGTAAGTGAATGTTCACAGGCTCAAGGGCACAGTTACAGGGTCATTAAACTGACCGAGAGGTGTGTCTAATTGCCCGAAATACCAGTTCCATGTCATGCATGCACAAGAATGTAAACTGTGTGTGTATGTGTGGGAGAGAGATGCCATCTTTGGTAGGGTGTGCAAACCACTGGGGCAAAGTGCTCGCATTGTCTGTCTAGTAGGGATAATAACAAATGGAGTAATATAATTCAATACTGCTTCATTTTATTGATGGGATGTTTGCTGCAATTGCAACACATCAGATTCACTCTTAGTCAATGTCTCTAACATCTGCTGAAGCTACAGACTGCATGGCAGTCATTATTGCCTTCATGCTTTGTCCAGCCTGGCAGTTTTGTTGTGGATTTACAAAAGCCAGTGGGTGTTCTCCTAAAAATATCTTAACATTGTCACATTGTCAATACGTTTTTCTTGTTTTCAGTATTAAAACTTGTGAAATCTGAGCTGTCGAGGCAGCATAGATTATAGTGTGGTTTCTGGGAGTTGTTACCAAGAAATTCTCCTGATTTGATTCTACAGCTTGATGATGGTTATGTAAAACGACAACAGATGTGGTTTATGTGCAAGGAGAGCTACACAGCCATTTTAGTGCAAATAGATGTAGGTATGATGGGTGCCACTAATGGACTGAAACCATGCAGTGGAGTCTGTACCTTTTTCTGTTTGGCGGCAGAAACATAAGAAATGCTGAATTGTTTCTATTTATTTTTTATATTAAATTATATTATTCGACACAATGATTCAGTGCATTTATATTGTTCAAAACAATAATATTTTGCACCAAGTGCTGCTGTCATTCTCTCATTTTGTCAACACTGAGGCCACAGATATTCTGCTGTGACACCGAAGTTTCTTCCTGTTTGTGAAGAATTCCTTTTCTTCGTGACAGGAAAACATAAATTAAGAGCCTTAACAATCTCCTGAGCTGATGGCTGATTAAATTACTTGCCTAAATATCACTGTAAATGGGCTAAAATGGACCACTGGTGAAGTAACATTAATGCTAAAAATAAATGTCTAGTCTAGTGGACTATTCACCCAAGGCAATCAAAGGGGAAAAACTAAGCACATATTCCAATTTTTCTTTGTAATAATTATTACAAAATGACGCATATCTGAAGATTTTTTTGTGTGTCATGTCTGCTAACTCTTGATAACCCACATGATCTGTGTTTTGACTGTAGGTATCAGGTTATCAGCACCCCTACAGATATCTTCATGGTGATGGAGTATGTGTCAGGGGGAGAGCTCTTTGACTACATCTGCAAAAATGGAAAGGTATTCTAGTACTGGAAACTGTATTGTATATTGATGTTCCATCTTTCACTATTTCTACCTTTTGATATTGTACAGGTGTTGTATACATTCTTATTAGTGAAATAAAGAGAACACAGGCAAGTATTATATACTTGTTGTCATCATCGGGCTACAGTGGAGATTAAGTAAACTTTGAACTTTGTAAACCGCAGTGGCTGAAAAAGATATTCAAAACACAGCATGAGGTGATGCCTAGTCAGCAGTGATGTTCTGAGTCGCAGGCAAGATCACACCTAATGAATAATTTCTGCTTTGACAGTTGGATGAAAAGGAGAGTCGGCGACTGTTGCCAGGCAGATCATTTCAGCAGTAGACTACTGCCACAGACACATGGTGGTACATCGAGACCTTAAGCCAGAAAATGTGTTACTTGATGCACATATGAATGCCAAGATTGCAGACTTTGGTGAGTAGTTTGTAAACCTAGCAGTCTTAACAGGAACCACTTTTTTAATTTGTTAATTATGCACACTGAAGTAACCCATAAAGTTATTGTCTATGTGTAGATATAATAATGATGATAATAATTTTTGTATGAGCACTTTCTATGACATGCAAAGAATAGACAAAACAAATTCAGTAACACAAAATGAAAACACCATAATCATAATTGGAGCACAAAGATATCCAGAAAGAAACAAAAAGGCAGTAATACCCTAAGAGCTATATACAATAGAAAATGGGTAAAACCTCAGTCGAACTTGACAATCTAATGTCAGGCAGAAGGCTGTTCCATAATGTTAGTGCACAATATGAAAGTGCTCGTGTTTTTCTTAACCTTTGGGACCTTCAGACCAGTGTCCTGGGAGTGAAGGAAACTTATAGGTACAGATATTCTTACAAGGTCAGTTAAGTAGCTTTGTGGATTTTATAAGATAGCAGCAGTACTTTAAAATCTGCTCTTGTCTGAACAGGAACCCACTGAAGAGAGATAAGCACATCATATTTAGATGAACCTGTCAAAATGCAAGGTGCTGCATTCTGAACCAGCTGCACACCTCTAAACCTCTTTTTGGGCGATCCTGGCAGTAAAGCATTGTAATAATCCATAAGATGAAAGAAAGCTACTTGTGTCACCTCTTTAATATGAGCGCCAAATGAAAGGGTTTGATCACAAACTCCAAGATTCTTTATCCTATCCTTACAGTGGAACACACAGTCATCAATGACTGTGACTCAGTCTTGCCAGTCCAGTCACTAACATCTCAGTTTTAACTGAGTTCAGTAATAGAACATTTGCTGGCAACCAGCTTTTCACTGCAGTTAGGCAGGCCTTGATCTTAGCCAAGTCAGACCCATTTTCTATAGACATTTGCATAAATATTTGTATGTCGTCAGCGCAACAATGGAAGTCAATCCCAAAGGACTGCATCATCTAACCCAGTGGTGCTACATAACAGAAGTGGGCCAAGGACTGGCCACTGTGGGACTCCATACTTAACAGTACTCAAAAAAACTTGATATTATAAAAAAAATCTTTCTGACAAGCAAGATCTCAACCACTGAAGCACCTCACCTGAGAAGTCAGTGTTTCATAAGCCTGTCTTTAAGTATATTGTGGTCCACTGTTCCAAATGCAGCACTAAGGTCCAATAACAAGATAACAGAGTTTGAATTAGTCCATTGCAAGTAACAAATCGTTCATCAAGTTTGAAAGTGCTGTTTCTGCAGTCTGCAGAAAATTAGTAATTTGTTGAGAGGTATTTCAGAAGGGTGAAACCACTTTCTCAAAAGTTTTGAAAACTAGATCTGTAATTATTCAAAGAATTTGCAACCAAGTCTGGCTATTTTAGTATTTTTGAAGGACTTTTAAAATACTTTTTGAAGTATGAGCTTTTAGCACGTAGTTATATAGTCCAATGTTTTTATGAGCATCATTTCAGCAATAATTTCTGTTATGTAGTGTGCCAGAAAATTAACACATTTTCCAGAAAAGGTAGGAAAGGAACGGAAAACTGATTGTTTGCATTCATGTTTACTAGCAGCCACGGTTTTCAAATATATGACAAGAATGTGACAGCTTTGCAAATTTTGTATAGGAAATACATTTAATGTTTCG
The DNA here is from genome assembly GCA_024447675.2 of Pterophyllum scalare. NCBI lineage: Eukaryota > Metazoa > Chordata > Actinopteri > Cichliformes > Cichlidae > Pterophyllum > Pterophyllum scalare. The sequence continues at coordinate 29,825 of JAMQGT020013863.1, forward strand.
TAAGCCGAAAGGAAGAGGCACACAATAAAACTGCAGTTATAATACAATGGTATAAATACAACATTTTTTTTCTCAAACCACAGCACCCAACACCCAACATATACGGAACTACATTCAAGACTGTGAACATAGTAAAGTTAAGCAGGGTCTTGCATGTTGGTTGTAAATTAAAGCACTCCACCTTTGCCTGCCTTTTCCATAAATTATTTTGACTCCTCAGAAAATGTTGGGTTTTTTTTGTCACAGTTCTATTTCATGATTCATTTTTGTCATTGTTGCCAGGGGAAGAAGAACTTGTCTCTTTGTTGCAAGGTTGAGCTGCAGTTACTTATTTCTATTGTTTATTTAAACAGTAAAAATTATTATAAATCTACCTTGTTTGTTTGAAAGAAAGTCAAACATTACTGTTTTAGCATTTTCCATGGCAGGTATATACATAAAAAAGTACCAACCTAAAACCAAACTATGAATGACTATAAAACCCCAAAATGGCATGAAATGGCATTAAAACAATTACATCCTTTTGTGTAGTAAATTGTTTTGTCCATGGGCATTTGAAAAATGTGTATGCTATATAATGTTTAAAATACTGTGCAGGTTTGTCAAACATGATGTCAGATGGAGAGTTCCTGAGAACAAGTTGTGGTTCTCCTAACTATGCTGCTCCTGAGGTCATCTCAGGAAGGTAATGTCTTTTTTTTTTTTTAATGATACTTTACTTAAATTTCAAGGTGAGACTGAGACAGAACTATAACCTTTTTATTATTTTGGTATCAGGAAGAACAAAACCTTGTTAAAAATGTTTTTGTGATTGTTTTTACATCTGCTCAGGTTATACGCTGGTCCAGAGGTTGATATCTGGAGTAGTGGGGTCATTCTCTATGCCTTGTTGTGTGGAACACTTCCCTTTGATGATGATCACGTGCCAACACTTTTTAAGAAGATCTGTGATGGGATCTTCTTCACCCCGCAGTATCTGAACCCTGCAGTAATAAGCCTACTTAAACATATGCTGCAGGTGGACCCAATGAAAAGAGCCACCATCAAAGAGATCCGGTAAGCTTGGCGAGAGTATTTACAAAGTTTAAAATCCTACAATCTGGCCTTTTCTTTTAGTCTAGATTGTTAATTACATTTTTTATGGTGAAAAGTGGCTGGATGTAAAATTAGGTCAATTGGTGCTGTTGCATTCATGATCTTTTAACTACCAAAATAATTCTTCCCACAGAGAGGATGAGTGGTTCAAACAAGATCTACCTAAGTACTTGTTCCCTGAGGACCCCTCCTACAGCAACAACATGATTGATGACGAGGCCCTGAAAGAGGTGTGTGAGAAGTTTGAGTGTACAGAGGAGGAGGTCCTTACCTGCATATACAGTCGCAACCATCAGGACCCACTGGCTGTCGCCTACCATCTCATCATTGACAATCGTCGCATCATGAGTGAAGCCAAGGATTTCTACTTAGCATCTAGCCCTCCTGACTCTTTCCTAGACGACCAACACCTGACTTCGTCAGGTGCAGCCATAGTCAAGCCTCACCCTGAGCGTGTACCTTTTCTCGTGGCGGAGACTCCTCCCAGGAGTATCCGCCACACACTGGATGAACTGAACCCCCAGAAGTCCAAGCACCAGGGTGTTAGGAGGGCCAAGTGGCACCTGGGTATACGCAGTCAAAGTAGACCAAATGATATCATGACGGAAGTGTGCCGTGCAATGAAACAGCTGGATTATGAGTGGAAGGTAAGAAGAAGATATAGAAGGAAATGATTAATAATTTACAATTTAAAAAAGGTAGTTAAAGAAATTGTCTCACACATTAGATACTGAATTTGGATTGCATTAAATGGAGTTTAATAAGCTGCAACTGTACTTTTAAAGGGGTAGCATGATGGATACATATTTTCTTCCCCTTCAATAATTTTCTAGGTTGTGAATCCATATTATCTGCGTGTGAGAAGGAAGAATCCTGTTACTGGGATGCTAGCCAAAATGAGCCTTCAGCTGTACACAGTGGACAGTAGAACCTACCTCCTTGACTTCCGTAGCATAGACGGTAAGTTTCACCTTCATTAGTCTGTACTGGTAGGTGTTGAAAGAATTTGCATTTAGGTCACCACTCATTTGCATAATCACCCGGCAGGATACACTGATAAAGTTACTTAGCTAATCTGTGTTTGGCTTAAAAATAAGGGAATAAAAATCTCAAAAGATTAACTATGAGGCAATTATTTATGTTTTAAAGTGCTCCATTGAATCTGTGTCATAGCCTGATGTGCACATTCCCAGAATACATGTGGCACAGATCTCAACAACTGTAGATTGAGCAGCACATGCTTATACCACAGTTAAACAAGATGCCATAGGTTGTAATTATATGCTATGCAGAGGCTAATAACTCTTTTTAGTAGTTCTGACAATTGGTGTATAAACTCAGAATCAATTCTGAAGTTTCCTCTCATTCCTGCGTTTCAATAAACGTAACTGTTCAAGATTTATTAGCTATATAAACAGCTCAGTTTCACTTGTGATGGCAGAGCAATGCAGATACACCTGCATACAAGTGTGAATGCAAACAAGGACATCACCTACTGTGGTGGGGACTCACTCTATACAGAATGAGGAAATTGTGTTAAAGAGTAGTCACTACGTATCCAGTGTTTGGATATAGCAGTACAGCATGCATTTTGCTTTTTGCTTGTATTACATTGTATTTATTTATTTTTAAACTAGTCTCATACCGTTTTGTAAAGTTTGTGACCAGTTAACTTTTGGTATGCCCTAAACTCAGCTCCCTGTATCGGCAGTGTTTATCTGGATTTTGTCCTCTAGTACGCTGCTTCAGTGTGGAATTTGTAAATGATTAACTCACGAAGAATGGGTTGGGAAGTCTGTGTAGGTGTTGGTCATTACCTCAAAGGAAAACATGAGATTGAAATGCTGTTTTGGTCTTCTGAAAAACAGCACAGGCTTTCCATTTGAAATCTATGAAGCATCGACTTGATGCTACAGCCAAGTCAGCCATGAAGCTTATCTTTAGCTGAATTTGTATCTGATGACTCAGAAATACAGACAACAGCTAATTGTTGAATTTATATGGGAGCTCTACTGTATTTGTAAAATTAAATTAAGCATTTTATAATACAAAGTTAAATAGTCATATCTGCCCAAGAATGACAGAAAACCTGCAGGGACAACGATGCCTTTAACCACATAAAAATAAGTACATGAACTTATAGTTACTTCAAATGCATTTTCATTTTTTTGCATGACAGGATAGCAATATTTCTTAAATTAATAATTTACTTGTTTGCAGTAATGTTTATTGCAGGTCTGATGGTGCTTATCAAATCTCAGCAAAATTATCTGGAAACTAAACTTTGAGAGACTGCAACCACATTAAACTTTTAGATCCAGTAGGCCTGGGCCAGTGCAACAGTCCAGCCACCTGTGGAGAACGTGTGCTAATGCTACTAGCCCAAGTTCACAATAGGACTGCTGACAGCTTCACTGAGAAAAGTGATAGTGAAGCAGCAGTTAAAGCGCTACCAGACCAGACACAAAGGAAAGTTGGATGCATCCTCTGACATTGCATTTCAGAGTGTGTTTTTATTATTTTTATCATTAGTAGTTTTTTAAGCCACTTAACACTGATTTATGGATCATTCAGGTATTTTAAAAAAGGTAATTAACTCAAGGGATGAGCTAATTGCTCCAGCTATTTCCCATTGTCCTTAGCAAATTATAAAGAAATGAGGAGTGGCTCAAGACCTTTGCACAGTAGTGTGCACTAAGGACTATCTGACACTTCCAGTTGGTGCAAGTTTGTGTCCAGGCCTACCTGGTCATGATAATTTGTCCATGCAAGGTGGAAATTGGGACTGAGTTAATTTTGTAAAATGATCATGATCAGCAGTATTTTGATCTAGAAAATTAAAATAGTTGTATGCAGGCTGTATCAGCATTAAATGTGGTATTAACAATGCATAACCACATTAATAGTAGGCAGGACTTGCACTGGGGCAAATATCTACATTTAGAGTATGTTCATACTTCTAAAAAGCTGATTAGCTTATATTAAAATTAGTGTAATCATCGACCCCTTGTGAACATGAAGTTTCTTATCTCTGAAATCAGTGGCTAGGAAGGAGTCAGTAAACCGAGAAATGTGTGGGTGTTAGAGGCACTGACAGTTTAAAAAGATCCGTTCTTTAGCTACAGCTTTGTTGAGGGAAAATGGTGCACACTGACTTCATCAGTGTTGGCTGGCTCACATGAACTAAAGGCAAAATTCTTCAAATTTCTCCCTATTGCTGTCATTCATCTGTCACAGCTTATCTTAGCCATCAGCTTCACCAGTACAGACCAATCTGGGTATCTGCAGTACAGCATCTTCATATCAGTTTAATATAAATGGACTAGTTCTTATAAAGAATAAAGTGTATTTTTTTGACTATATTGAAAATCTTATGACCCTGGTATAAACTAGCATAATAAATAATTTCACTGTTTGTGGCACAAAAAGATAAAATTCTAAACTTTTAAGCCTTTTTGGTGGTAACTGAATTCAATACTTCTCAAGACTTGCAGATACCCTGGTTATAGGCACTGAACTTTGTGTGTGTGAAAATCACTTTCTGTCTTGTTGTTCAGATGATATGTTGGAGACAAAATCTGGAACTGCTACACCTCTCCGCTCTGGCTCTGTGGGCAACTACCGGACCACTATTAAGAACGATGTAGATGGAGCAGAGCTTCCAGGTACGCCTAGTACTGTGCACCCCACCAAGACCACAGAAAGCTCCTTGACATCATCGTTGACCTCATCCATTGATTCAACCGGGGGTGGGGACAACGCATCTGTACCACGACCAGGAAGCCACACCATCGAGTTCTTTGAGATGTGTGCAAATCTTATTAAACTACTTGCACGATAGCTTACAAAACAATCGCTAGCCTTTTTTCCCTCTGAGTGTCTTTATAGCAATAAGCATGCAACCGAATCGTGGCTCAGTTCATCCTGGCTGAGGATGAAGTGATTGTTCCATGGCACTGATGCAGGTCGGTCTATCCTAAGCTGAAGGGATGTATACTGAGCTGACTGGGGATGCAAGGGGCTACTGGGGAAAGACAAATGACTAGCTAATTAATTGGCTAGGACAGAACAGCATTTAGGAACGGGGTTTTACAATTTCCTGAACTATTTTACATCCAAACTATACATATATGCGCAAGTGATTACACTGAATTTTCTGTACTGTAGTCAGTGAGCACTGCTTTTAAGTACAGAGGGCAAAATCACATTCTTGCCTGCAGAGAAGGAAGCCACATGTTGAGGTTGGGAGTTTGGGTGGCAATCGTTGGATGCAGGAAGCACTTTTGCACAAGTTTCTTTTATTTCCTGCTGCTCTTGTTTTTGTTCCTTTCAGTAGGGATCGGAGAATTGGTGCACATGCACTGGGGCACTGTAACTAGGGTGGCCATACTCATCACATTCATTGGACTCTGAGGAAGTGCAGTGAATCATGTATTGCTGTCCTGCATCAGGGAGTAAAGAATGTGTTCATCAAATTTGTTAGATTTTTTATTTTATTTTTTTTAATTCAAGTTGTCAGACTAAATTTCATGGTTTTGTTCTGTCAAAAAATTGTTTGAATTTGTCTGTCCCTTTCATTTTTATATAAAGACATAAATATATTTATCAGTGCATTAAATAGGTGGAGTGTTGGTTCTAAAGGAATTAATTTTTTTTCCTTTCTTGCATTAAGATGTATTGCTGGATGGTATATATATTTTTCTTTCTTTTTTTTTACAGTCTTGCTTGTAAATCAACATTAGTTTTGTTTCATTCAATCACAGTTATTCTGATACATGATTGTCTTTAAACTTTAGAGAGCTTTTACTGTTTGAGAATTGTTTTGCCACGACAGTCAAAATCTAGAAATATAACTTTCCGTGTCACATATTAGAATGACAAGTTGATTTTGACTTTCATTATATTTTCTCTTTTTGTTTTGGTTTTTGTTTTAGCTTAATGAATAGGATTTCAGTATGATTTACTAAGTGAAATGCCTTTTGCCTACCTTTGTCTTGTAAATGCCAATCCATCACACATGTATAGGCCTCAGGGCTCAGTTAGTAGTAGCAATTACATGCAGTGCGTGGACAATGTCTGTTGGCAAGCGGATACATCCAAAATATCATTTTTGGACATGTTTTATTTCCCCATACATTCCCTTGAAGGTTGACCTGGTTATAGGTTTTATGTTTTTAAACCTGAAACAGATTTGTGAGCTTGGAGTGATAAAGACCTGTTGGGTAGATCGCACTTCTGGTGATATTATGCTTGCAAGCTCACAAAGTAGAGTTCAATATGTCTTTGATTATAAGTATCATGTGTCTCAGTCCATTCCCTCTCCATGGTCTTAAAGTTTTAAGTAGTGTCTGTTTGGCTGCCTTATCATCAGTACTGTTTGAGTTTTGTGTCGGTAAAAGTTGGAAATTATGCTGGTCAGAATTCTTGGTGCGGTTTTGAGGACTAAAGTCAGCTAATTACAGTCTCTTTATGATTAATTTATTGATTATTCTAGGTGTTTTTGCTTTACCATAAAGGGAATAATCTAACTGCGAAAACCTAAAATATCTGATCATGTCATCTATTTTATAGTCATCAGTAACTGCTGCCATGTTAAAAAAAAAAGGATAATCACAATTTTTAAGAAATTGTATTTTTTCATTTAATTTGAAACATGTCCTTACTGTAAAGTCAGAAACTTATGAAGTTTAAGAAATGTCAGCAGTTGAAGTCTGTATACTGTTTAGCTCTCAACAGATTTAAAAATCTGGGATATCTCAGTTGTACGAATAATTTACATTTCTGCGATATAATTCAACAAAAACTAAGTGTCAGTAATTGTGACCATCTTGTATCTTTTGCTTAAGTTCATATTTGAGCTACATGTTTCAGAGATAAAAAAATATATACGGATCATGGTAAAGGCACACACACTATATGGTCTTGGGGAGTTGCAAGTTCTGATAAAAACTAGCTGTCATGGCTTATGTGATTTCTTTTGAATTAGATGAAATTGTGCTTTTTTTTCCTCTTTTCTTTTTGGCATCTGATGGAGTGATATTCTAGTGGTCTGTTCAGTTCAGCATCTGCTTCAAATAATTATTGTTCTGTTTTTGTTTGGTGTATAAGGGGACCCAACCAGACTGACCAGTGTAAATTTGAATGGACAGTATTGAATCATTTATATACACAACTGCATAATAAACTGCTAAACTGCACACATTTGTTTATAGTATTTTTACAGCTCGACCTGAAACTTAGTACAAATTTAGAATATATGTAGAATTTTAAATTTACAAATTTATTTGTAAATGAATTAAGGAATATTAAAACTATTGAAAAAGGTTGTATTTATCAACTTTTCTGTTTAAATCAACCACAGTGCACTTGTGTGTTGGAGTGTGATGGCAACCATTGGGAATTTCATTAAAATTAATTATATCTGACAATTAAAGTAAATTTATATCAACCAATTCTAATTTCAAGGTGAGATTGATGTCCTTTATTAACTTTAAATCCGGCTTGTATTTCTTTAAAAGACTGAACATTTTCACAGCTTCCGGGTCACGCTGCATTCAAGCGTGTCCCTCAGAATTGGAGGAAATTGATGCGGGGCTATGGAAAAATAGTAGCTCTCCGTAGTGCTAGCCTAAAGTAGATATTTTCGTTACATAGTTTCAGTTGTTAATATTTAGTGACTAAAGACAACCACATGTACTGTGTACCTAAAATAAAATAAACTACCCCCCCCCGCCGCAATCAAATCACCGATATCTACGATGTGTTCGCCTTAAACCGATAGGACGTGAACGCATCGTGAAGGTCAACAAATGTGCTCAACGATTAGCTAACTTCAGCTTGTCCAAAGCCGTAGATGCATGTGCGTATATCCTGACTTTGTTCTAAAATAACATGTAAACACCTACCTTCAACATTAAAACAATTCATTTTATGAAAGCAAAGCTACTGTGGTGTCAAACTTTAATTGCAGAGTTGCCAGAGCTAACGTTAGCTAGCGTCAGTGTGACGGGGTTGTTTTTAGTTTTGGTGATGCTGTTGCCACAATACTGTGTAATATAAACCTAAATATGGGATACATCTGTCTGGTACAGTATTTAGGAAATGCATCCAACTGCCACTTACACGAATCTAGGATGCTATCATTGTCTACTGTTGCTGATAATAAAAAACTGATACGCTTTTGGACTATTTTCAGTAGGGATTGCAGCTGAAATCGTCACCGTCACGTCGTATCCCCTTTATCTCATAGGATGGCGTCATTTGGATGGAAGAGGAAAGCTGGTGAGAAGGTGTCCAAGTCAGTAGTGCAGCAGTTCGAGGCAGAGGCAGAGAAAGCTGCGGATGATGGGCCGAGTCAGGACGATGGGGTGGACTGGCTACACGCCATCAAACGACGGCGGGAGATCCTGCTGGAGGGCTGCACTGCAAAGAGCAGGAGATTGAAGGAGGAGGGTGCTCTGTTGGCTGAGCATGGCAGGTGAGGGTGCTTGGTGGATCCACATTCTGTCAGGGACAGAGTTCAAAATACCACGCAGATTTGTGTCAGATTAGGAAAACAGCATATAAATGGAGTCACAGTCACAAAACTCTTCCTTTTTTGAGTCCCTCCTCAATTCATTATCTTTTCCTAGGAACATTGGAAATAGGTTATTGAAACACCCAATCAAAGGAAATATATAAGGCAGAAACAGTTACAGTGTGACCAAATTTATTCTTCAACACAGCCTGAACTCTCCTTGAGCTTTCTTCTCATTAATTTAAGTACTCTTCAGGAATAGTTCTCCAGGCTTCTTGAAGGACATTCAAAGCTCTTCTTTGGATGTTGGCTGCCTTTTGTTCTGTTCTCTGTCAAGATGATCCCACACTGCTTCAATGATATTGAGGTCTGGGCTCTGGAACTGGAACGGAAGGGCCAGATGCATCTCTCAGGTCCTGTGTCTTTACTGGAGTTTTTCTTAAGGACCAATCACCTGCCACAAATAGCTTTTTAGGCTTGTCACTTCTTATTTGTCTTCCACTTGTTCGCTTTTCTCAATTTTTTTAAGGATGCACTGCACATCATGCTGAGATATGCCAAATTTTCAACTTTAATCCTTCAGATACAATTTAAAATTGGTTCTTTGCTAAGTTATGTTATGTGTAGACACAAAACTAGTTCATTTCCTTGAGTTAGGTGGCTTTTTCTTTTATGCTTTAATGACTTATGAATGATTCATAGGTCAGTGTTAAGTGGTTTAACAAACAAAAAATATATATAATTCCTCCAAAACTGGACTGAAAATAAATGAAAAAGCAGCCAGTGTCCAAAGAAAATCTTTGAAAGACAATCAGAGAGCCTGGAGAACTTTTACTCTAGACCACTTTTAAAAAATTACAAGAAAGTCTGGCTACTTCGAAGCAAAATATAAAGAAATAAGATGTGGCTCAAGAGTTTTGCACACTACTGTAATTCAGTAAATCTGTAGGTGGTAATAAAAACAGACATTAGAAAGCCAATATTTGCACAGCTGTTGCCATGACAAAAACAACACTGGTGAACAGAAAAGCTGTATACATAGGCAGTGTTCTTTTAACGTGATTTTCCACATTGTGTGCCATGTAGGATTACAGCGTAAACCATATTTGTATTCTGCAGTAAGAAGGGCGTCCTGTCTGCGTGCTGCTAGATTCTGTCTAGAAAAATTGCCAATTCACAGAGGACTATCACGTTAAATATTTTTTTCTGTTCTCAACTTTGCTAATAAGAGTCATGTGACTTTAGATCTCCTCCAGAGGAGGGCAGCATTGTACAGAAAACACAGACACATTTAAACAGTTTATAAATTTCTACTGGCTTGCTAGTGAAGATGAACATCAAATGCATATTAAACCCAAATGCCATTTAAATTTGAGGTTAATTTAATTAAAATAAAAAATAATAATGTGCCGAAGTGCTCGGTATGTATTTAATATGCAGACAGCTCTCTTAAAATAACCATGTTGCTTACCATTGTTGAGTCTAATTGTAGCTGCATCAGTGCCATGGAACAGAAGCTCAGAAGATATCTTGTTTTTCTACGGTTTAAACCTTTTTAAAAAAACGTGTTCTGTTTGAAAGGCTTAAATAATATTGCTCTGTGTTTTTGTTTTTCTCTCCAATACTAAAAACAGATTATCTGACCAGATGATTTGAGAAGAACAAACGCTCCTTGACTTTTGAAATGTACAAATGCCAGACTTTTCACAGAAAAGCTATTAAATGCATACCCAGCACTTCGGCACTTTCTTTTTTTTTTTAATTAGAGTCAGATTTTAGGGAGAAAAAAAGCTTTGTTTAGGAGCTGTTATATTTCTTTCATGATTATTGACCTTTTTAACTAAATAACAATCACATTGTGAAAACCTCCTAGTCCAGAAGATGTAACACTGTTGTCCACAGTGCCTCCCTGTAATTGCATTTGTGAGAAGAAAGTGGATTTTACTGAGGAAATTATGTCTTACTGCTCCATAATGGCAGTTCAGTGGTTTGAAATGGTGTCTGGTTTAGGATGTCAGCCACAAATTTCTTTTTGTTTTTTTTTCTCCTCTCATAATAACATTGGCCTGTGATGTCAGCTCATTATTACAGAGGTTTAAATGTCTCTGATGTAACTGAGCGGCTCCTATACTACTTTGTCATGTGAGCCACATCTCAAGCCACATTGCTTGCAGAATGGGGCGGAGGTCGAGCTTTTCTGGATCTCTTTACTGTTTTTCTACATTTGTCTTTATGTTAACAGCTGTTTTATTTTAATTTGCTATCTAAAGATTTCAACCATACACAGTTCATATTTATATCTGCCACAAATTTCTATTGCTATTCATATAATTTTGCTTCCTCTTGTTGCCAAATATCCATGTGTGATACAGGTGTTTTAAGTAGATTCCTTGCCTAACTTGACTTACCTGAAACATGCCTTTACCACTACCATTACCATCCCTACATCAGAGCTAATTAATTAATATTAACATTTCACAGTAATGATAGTGAATACAAATTTTTTGCCTCTTGAACTTTTAGGGCTATTCACAGATATTGAGATGATTGCTTTGAAGTATTTTAAAGCTCAAATTGCTGTATTGTGATATCGTTGTTATTTTGCATAATGTATTACCATACTACTGTCATGGCTCAGTCACTCCCTTCCCTCAGTCTCAACCGGTTGCGACAGATGGCTGCCCCTCCCTGAGCCTGGTTCTGTCTGAGGTTTCTTCCTGTTAAAAAGGAGTTTTTCCTTCCCACTGTTGCCAACTGCTTGCTCATAGGTGGTCGTTTTGTCTGATGGGTTTTCCCTGTAATCGTTGTATGGTATTTACCTTACAATGTAAAGTGCTTTGAGACAACTGTTAGTTGTGATTTGGTGCTATATAAATAAAACTGAATTGAATTGAATTGAAGTAGAAAAAAAAATCAGTGGTTGCCCATGATTGATGATTGATTCACTGATGCTTTTGTGTTTTTTGTTTGTTTGGGGGTGTTTTTGCATGTGACAAATGATTGCAAGTAGTTGCGGGGACCAGCTGGGGCCCAACTGGTTGCCCAGAGGTTAAACATGTAACACCCTCAACTTGTGAGCGACCAGACGCAAGACCTGGTCGGAGGCAACCTGTCTCCACAGTCAGACGGTCAGACTCAGAGTGGCTGCGGTTACTCTCAGACAAATAAATTGCCAGGCAGATAGTTGCTATCTAAAGTATAAATCAGCTTGCCAACATGTTGCAGTTAAGTTGAGTCAGTCTGTGCCGATGAATGCAACTCCATGTCTGCAACAGGTCTCTTTGCAGCAGGGGACTCGACTCAACTGTTTGCCAAGTGGATGTACAGTATTCTGTTTATATTCTATGTAAAAGCAAGGTTGCTGAGCACCTGTGTCATTTTGCAGTTAATTTGCCCTCTGCAGCAACTGCATCACTGTTCTGAATTTCAGTTTGAAATTTATGAGATTCTGGCTGGACTATGAATGAAAATAGTTAATATGAATTTGTGTATGTAGATGCCAACAGATTTGCAATCTCTGCTGGTTTATCACAGTTAATTACTGCATTATCACAAAGAGATTGCATATAATTTCCAGTTTGATGCATCACAAACTGATAGCAGACCGATTCCATCTTATTGTCATTTTGTCGGTGTGATGATGCATAGAGTCGCTTTAAAGAGTGCGTCTGACTGCGAGTAGCTGCAGACCTGGTCTCTGGTTTTGAAACAACCATTTTTTGGCAATGGCACTGCAAGTTTGTTGCACGTGGGTGCATTAATTTTGGTTGCGACCATGGTGCCCAACCACTGTTTTCCCTAGTGTGACTGTAGCATTAGGTAATTCAAGAGTAATATAAACTTCCCAGTGACACAGTAAATGTCATGCTTACCAGGGAGTTTTTTGTAAAACAGGCTATTGTTGGCATCTTTATGGGAATGACTGCTCTGTTGTCATTGTGTTTCCACGAGTGGGCTCACTGACACATTTATTCATAAACTGCATACACATATATAAAAAGAAAATAAACATCTGCCCAACAATGAAATCGTCATCATGTCAAGTAGGTTGCATGGACACCTGTGTAAACTGTTACAACAAATTAAAAAAACAAACAAAAACCCCCCATGGCATTAAAAAATGGTAGTAGCTCAGCTTTAGTAGTTTTTTCCTTTTGTCCAGCAAGTCACATATTCTTAAAAACAGAGAATGCAAGATGTGGCATGCGACAGATCTTTGAAATGGTCAACACGTTCTTCTGTAGTTTCTTATGATAGCAGTGTGTTGGGAATTTCTCCTTTTTTTCTTTTTTTTTGGACAGTAGTGAGTTAAATGATGACAATGTTTCATATTCTACTACATTTCATAGTTCACCACTTTTTCTTTAAACTAATAATGAGTAAGCACTTAGGTCATTCTGCTGATTCTAGGCTATGAGCAGAGGCGTAATATGAGAGATATGCCACTCAAGGAATCTTTAGTTAAATTTGTGGGGGAATTCTGCAACAGTAAAACTGGAGGAGAGTAACTTCCGCAGGAAAAAAGCTTTTCAAAACCTTGTTTGGCAAAGTTGGCAAACTGTTTAAGTGCTTTTTTTTTTCTAAGGCAGATTTGACTAGTGATTGTATACATGCAGTTTTTATGTGGCCACTGAAATTAAAGTTAATTTATATTATGCTTCAAAATAGCTGCCCAAGTAAGTGACTTTATTTAAATTGATACTAATTGTGGTGCCCTCTCTCTAACCTGTCTTTGATAAACAGTTATGAGGAGTAATTTTTAGCTTCACATGGCCTCACATGGCTTATAGCTCATTGCTTAATTTCCTCATATGATTTTGCAGTATCCTTTACTTCATGTGATGGTAAGATTTCCACACTCTAGTTCCATTTCCTCAGTTTTCTCTCAGCCTCCATTTTCTGCCTGTAATCTGAACTCAGCTTTATAACTGATCAGGGTTAATGGTCTCATTGTGTGATTTTTTTTTAATTGCTTTTGATTTTCCCAGGATATCCGTCTCCATAAAGCTGCAAAACATGTAGGCACGAAAGATATATTATCAAACCCAGGACTTCACCTCTTTGTCTGGATCAGGAAACGAGTCTTGAGTCAATATTGACCAGAGGAGAGTGTTCCTAGAATCAGAAGGAGCATATTCATGCATGGTCAAAAACCTAAAGACTTGTGAATCCTGGTAGACAAATCCATGCAAAGCAGTAGACTATAGAGGTGACAGCTGCTTGGAGTTAGGTTCCAATGAAGCCTAAATAGACTTTATGCAAATCCTGTTATCGTCCTCTTTGAATGTCTAAAAAGGAACTAGTAGATGACCTCATTACCTCACTAGCTAAGAAACCACCTGGGAAGATTTTGGTTTTGCCTTTATCTGTTCACTTCGGCAGACCTTCTTCAGTTTATGTAACCTGCTGCAGCCTGTGTGCAGTCTCTGCTGCCAAATTGTCAGGAAGTGGGCAGGTGTTGTGGAGTAGACTTGTGTTTTGTTTTTGTTTTTTTAGTTTTAAGAAGTTCTTTGTCCAGGAAACAACGTGTCCCTTTTCCATCTTTTGAAACAATGGGAAATGCATTTTAGTTTTTAAAAGAATGACGACGTTACTAACATGCTCAAAACCAGCAGTATGACTACAGTTATAATAAACAACTGAAATATGATATAGCTGTGTTTGCAGTGTTCTGGTCTTCTAATCTTTTAGGGAGTTGCCTGCGAGAATAGAAAGACAGGACCAAGCCAGCATTCAAATTAGGTGGCATTTCTGCAGCAACAATAGAAATAATCAGGGGAAAGTGCTTCATGATGTCCACAGACATGTGGACCTATGTTAGGTTACGTAAAATATATCAAATCTCAGGGTGGAGACAGTGAAAGTGGGTGTCTCATTTCACTGCTTTGTGTTATTTACTGATTGAATTGATTGTACTTCAGTGCTGTATTACCGAAAGAATTTAACCTCAGCAAAAGTCAATTCAAAGCCACGTGTAACTTGACGCCGCAAACCATGTCTGTACGTTTGACTTTGTGTAGGTTGGCGATGTTTGTTTGGATTGACTTTGTGTAAATGTATAGTGAACTCAACAAGCATTCATGCTTCATAAATGCATGGCTATTGAAAAGTACGTGTGCTGTACCTGTACCACTCAGATTATAGGTACCTGATTCCCACTTTTCTCAGCTGGATTTGAACCACAGTGTTTGTTTTCTTCAGGCACTGGGAGGCCATCAAGAAGTGGGACGAGGCCATTCAGTTGACTCCAGAGAACCCACTACTTTATGAAATGAAGTCCCAGGTATATTATTATTATTATTAGTTATATTTTTTTGATGGACATATTTTCTCACCATACATGTGTTCCACTTTCTTTTTTTACCAAAACGTAGTGCCCTTATTACCCATAAAGCCTTTAACAGTTAAGTTGCTGATTTGATTTTGCTATGCTAGCGTTGGCTAATTTAGCCTTAAGGAGCAAGCATCAAGCAGGCGAATACAGAGGTCTGAAAACCAAATGTCCTCCACCCTGCAATTTTTTTTTTTTAATGGTAATTTTCACTTCCATTGAAATTATATCTGGAAGGAATCATTATGGACAGTAGGTACGTAGTCAGTGAGTAGGTGTGACTGTAATGTGACGTGTGCAGTATCATGATGTACTTGTGAGAAAATGTGAGTCCACAAATTAAAAAGCGCGTGTGGTTAACATTGCCTTTAACCACGCGGTGGAAACACTTGGTGCGTTTTGCTCTGCTGTTTCCTGGTACGTTACAAGTTTGCTGTGAGATGTGAAACCTCAAGAGTTTAGAGATGTTGGTTTACATCTGGAGTTTTGTGTTCAGTTATACCAGTGAACCAAGTGGGGATCTCAGGGCTGAAAACAAAGCCAGTGCAGAAGTACTAGGCATTACCTAGGCTAATTTGACTCAATTAATTAGTTTCCTCAGTAGTGTTTATTATGATTCAACACTCCACCTTCCGGTTCAGTTATGTTCAATTCTCCCTTAAAAACAGATGACATTGACCAAAATGCTAAACTTGAGGCTTAAAGCGGTAGGCGACAAACATCCATCTTTTATGTACAGTCCATGGAACCCATATTTAGAGTGGTCTTGTTTCACTAACATTATTTTTGTTCACTTGTCCGTGTGGAATATCAGTTGTATTTGTTTCTATACTTGTTATATTGTTATGTTTGTTGTAACCTCTGCTGCCCTCTTGGCTGGGTGTTCTTGAAAAATAGATCTCAATGAGACTTTTGCCTGGATAAATAAAGGATAATAACAAAAAAAAAATTGTCATCAATGATAAATTAATATACAGACCAATTTTTCTGCTAAGATTTAAGTCTGTTGCTTGTTTCCCTTTTTTTAACTTCTGTTTTCATCTTTGTTTTTTGCAGTTTCTCTTTCTTAAGGTTTATATTTTGGCTGCCTGTCAGTTCTCCTTTTCTTCTCATAGGAAAAGTGAAGAAGTCGAGGGTATAGTCTCACAAACTCCATTATTATTGCCCTTGTTGCCATAGTAATTCACATCTCATGGAGTACTCCATGCCTAATATAATAGGCGTGGAGATGGATAATATTATCCATTATAAGATATTTAAGAAGGAAATGATTAGAGAAGGATTTATTGGGAGGCTTGGGAAACACTGCAACATGTTTTTTTTTCTTTTCCTGATTCCAATAATGACGTGAACTATGACATAAATGCAAACTGGCCTCAGACCATTTCTGCTTGGATTGGGCTTCAGTGTGTTCAGCATGTATACCCTTTCTCACTTATTAGTATCCATTAGCAATGGTGATGTTATTCACAGTCGTCAGAATGAAAATAGGCTGGCCCCTCATTAAATTACTCGTCCAGATGACGAGTATGGTTACGCGGACTCTGGCCTCTTACTTCCTCTCATCGCTTTCTTCCTGTTTAATTCGATCTGTGCCAAACACGTCCAGCCCATTGTTGGTCTGTGTGGCTGAAATCAGCCCGCTTTGTAAAACTTTCACCACATCTTTCTGGTTATAAATAAAAGGATTCCAAATGACAGTGGGTGCTGCTGATAACGAGAAGTCTTCAAAATTTTAAAGCCTCGAAGCCATTTTGGTTTGAAGTGTTCTGAAAGAGACATTGTTGGTATTAGTGGCTTATCACTGGGTCTACCTGGGGATCAAGCTACGGTATTAAAGCTGTGATAAAGCTTCAGCACTTTGTTTAGGCTCATTGTCCACTGATGAAATAAATCCTGCTGTACACTGGTGCTATTCTTGCATCTCAGTCTCATGTTGAAATGTTATTGAAAAAGGAGGAAATAAAAGTAAACCTGTGTTCAGCATAAAGGGACTAACAACAATACCCTTTTTTTTCTGTCAGCGTAGCTTTGCTTTACACATATGGTAATCACAAAAACAAGCATCTTATTTCTTTCAGGAATGGGCATTACTGCCCAGTGCAGAAACACTACTGCCAATACTTAGAGAGCCTATTCAAAAATAATATTTGTTTTTCATGCAAATACATGCACAGAGGTGTTGGCTCTTAACTTCAGGCATGACAAAAGGGCCAATTTAAAACTTGATGCATGTGCTGAGTGTCTGAATAAAAGATGACTTTTCATTCAAGGTTAAAGAATTTAATCAGTGCAGTTTGATACTAAATTAGAAAGAGCGCTCTTGCAACCATGACGGTGCTGTTGCTCTGCAGGGTACTGGGCTGCAAATCTACTGGTTCGGTGAGTCATCACAGAGCAGTCTGTAGGGAGGGAGATATCAATTATTTACATTAAAGATTAATATGGCGACTGACCAACACCCAGCTGAAGCTAAAATGATATATCTAATATGAAAGGATACAAAAAATGAAACAGTGATAACTGCAAAGCTTGAACATATAAATCCCCCTTTAAAAAAAATGTATTTAAACAATTTATTCTTGTTTTGTTTATTTTTCTGCTCGCCCGAGTCAGATTAAAAGCCTTTGTCCTTTTTAAACACTGTGGATCTTTTTTTTTTTTTTCTGTGATTGGGTTGCTGTTATGTTTATTGCATACATAATTCAATTCAATTATATTTATATAGCTCCAAATCACAACAAACAGTCACCTCAAGGCGACATGGACAACATCTTTAACCTTCTTTGTTGTCAGGTACTGACCATTCTACATGAAGTCTTTCCAGCTGTGAAGGCAGCAGAGATGGCAGTGAAGTTCCGACCATTGTGGTGGGAGGGCTGGCAGACTCTGGGTCGGGCGCAGCTCAACTTGGGAGAGGTGGACCTGGTGAGTGTGTCTGGCAATTTGCTTCAGCTGAAAGGAAACAGAGGGAAGTTATAGCTACTGGAGATTGAAGTCACTGCAGTGCCATCAGTTTTTTTTAACCGCTTATCTAATTCAGGGTTACGGTGGGTCTGGAGTCTGACCCCAACTTTGATTGGACGAGAGACAGGGTGCACCCTCGACAGCTCACTAGTCCATCACGGGGCTAACACAGAAAGACAGACAGTCATTCATACTTACTGTCATGGTTTAGAATCACCTGATCTAACAACCATGTGTTTGGACTGTGAGCGGAACCTGCACCTGAAAGAACCCACACAAGCAGAGGCCTAATATGCACACTCCACACAGAAAGACCTCAGGCGGCCGGCAGATTCCACTGCACAACTGTGCCACCTTTCTGCTACCTCTCTGCAATGATTCAGACTCAATGCATTGCATGGTTATAGTGAATGCTTTGTACAGGTGTTGGTGGACGTTTAATCAGAAATGTTGCATAACAGTTGATGACTTTTTGCTTAGCTAGTCACTAATGAGCTTTACTGGAAGGAAGAATTTATGTATTTGATTTTGCAATAAACTACGCCTGTTTATGTAGGTGCTTGTAAGTCAGTTGTCTCGAATTTGGAAGGCTGTTAAGACGGATGACTTATTGTGTTTACTACTTTTTTGTGAACTCTCTGCTTGTGAGACAAAGCGACTCTTTGAAAGCACACCCAGGTGCCCGGGGCTTGATTGCTTAAATTGCCCTTAGAACACGCTGGGACCTGTGGGTGTATGAAACCTACAGATCATAGTTGTACTGTTCGCCTCTTTCAATCCAAATAAACAGGGGTGAACTCAGAACGCCTTCAGCTAATGTGGCTCCTGCATGCCCCAGAGCGAGAGACCTGTCCTATGGCACCAAAAACAACAATGGGAAGTGTTGAAAGTTACATGAGCTAAAAATTAAACCAAATATAGGCACACCTCCCTTTGTAATGAAGCTCTTGGGAAGGAAAAAAAAAAATGGCACCTCTATTTTTAGCTAGACTTGTTCAGTCGAGTTTCAAAGCTTTGTATGCACCAACATGTTTGAGTAGCACATATTTGTGCAAATGTGAATATAGTGATTTCCAAATTTTCCCTGCTGTGAGTCTGTTTGGGTCCTTCCTTTTTTAATTATTATCCCCCTCCATCTAATTTGAGTAAAATGGAAAGCACGAAAAAATAATATATATATATATAGCACGGTCCCGTATATCATCTAAGTTTTAGCATAAAGAGAAGACAGATGATTTTTCTGCTGAAGCATTCCTTCAGGTGAAAGATTGCTTTCATTTTAAAGAGCTGATTTGACTCTAGTTGGTTCAAGATTAAACTTGATATGTTGTTTTAGGCAGAGACAGTCGCGCCTGTCAGAAATCTTATTATTATTAACCTGTCATCATCGTTGACAGTATTATTTATGTTACAGGTGGGGAATGTTAACATCAAGTTGTAAGCAACCGTAGATTCCCATCAGGAGATTAATGTTGGCTCATGCTTTAAGAAAAGCAATCTTCAGTTTACAGAAAGATCCATTTGTCTTTTTTTCTCGTTTTTACTTTTATGGGAGCAGTATTAAAACTTTCAAGTCTATCTCCTGTCTTTCTCATTAGGAAACAAGACAAAACATTCAAGTAGCAGCTTCTGATTTTTAGCTGTTCTCACCTGTGCTTAAGCATTACATTGCAAGCTGTCTCTGCACAGACTTGTGTTGTATGATCATCATAACGGTCTTATTCTTCCAATCAATAAAACCCAACTTTTGACCATTAGTATGCAACACAGTTCAGAACATGTTGAGGGGTCTCAGACTTAGTGAAGCTCCTGGAAAAACAGGAAACTGAGACAGAGACTGTTTCAAAGGTTGATTTGTCTTCCACTGTAAAATAATTGGACTTCTCCTTATTTTTAAGCCTCTCAGCTTTGGAATAAGGTTTTAAGCATTGGTCCAAATGGATTTCTGCTTTCTTACATCACCTCACCTCATCACCTCTAGGTCTAGACTTATTTCACAATTTCACAGACTGGTTTGTATTTCTGTTCAACAGGACTATAACAGAAGAGGAGGACAGTTAGTGAAGCTGGAAGTGCAGCAGATTAATATTGAGGATGTGAGGGCAGCTATGAAGATGAAGAGTAGAAAGGATACTGGTCCAGATGACATACCTGTGGATGTATGAAGACATCTAGGGGAGAGGACAGTGAACCTTTATTTTTTTTTACTCTCCTGGAGAGAGAGGATGCCTAAGGAATGAAGACATGTACTGGTACTGATTTTCCAGAACAGGGGTGATGTGCAGAACTGTAGTAACTGCAGAGGGATAAAGTTGACGAGCCATACCATGAAGCTATAGGAAAGAGCTGTTCAGTGAGCATCAGCATGGCTTCATGCTGAGAAAGAGCACTACAGATGTGATGTTTGCTTTGAGAGTGTTCAAGTACAGGGGAGGTCAGAAAGAGTTGCACTGTGTCTTTGTGGATCTAGAGAAAGCATATGATTAAGTACCTAGAGAGAGGGGGACAGCCCAGGCTGAGCAGTTTGGAGACAGAGAAGAAGAGAAGAAGAAGACGACAGGCGTCACGGTTCAAAAGTGGTCTGTGGTCACATAAAGAATTGTAGACTGTGTAGACTATAACATTCACACTGATGTATTAACCCATCCCACAGTCATATAAAAGATATTGATGTTAGTTGAATGTTAGTGTCTTGCTCATTACCATGCTGATACTGCACCCATCTGTTTGTAAGTTGCACTGGTGCTTAGGACAGAAGTCCTGTTTTCTGAAATCTTGTGTCTGTGCCCTAAGCTCATGTCATTACTGTCCCTGCAGGCTGTGAGGTCATTCCAGATTGCCATCCACCTCTGCCCGTCGGAGCGCACCCTGTGGCAGGAAGACCTGACCTGGGCAAGGACGTTACAGAAGCAGCAAATAGCAACCAAGGAGAAGATTCGGCAAGAGGAGGAGACCAAAAAACAGATCCTTAATGCCCCTGAGCTCAATCAGGACTATGATTTTGAGTCTGACGAAGTGCTAGCTGCTTGTGTGGCCGTCGCAGAGCGACAGACACAGTATGAGGAGCTCAAGAGGACCGCTGTAATCATAGATGCTGAGGGGAATATAAAAAATGTACTTACAGAGGAGGCGGGATCAGCGGACTCAGCCACACCATCAAAAGAAGAGTTTGTCAAAGCAAGAGGACTTTGAACTAGAACATAAATGACTGTCCAGATTCCACTTTTGTTTTTTAAAGGATGGATGGTTTTATTTATAAGCCTTTAAAGCTATGGCAAAAACATCCATATTATAACAAGCAATGATGAAAACTAATCCTAGTGAAGGTTTATATGTACGAATGAAAAGATAGTTGAGTTTTGTTCATATGTATTTTGAATCCCTTTAATGTCAATAGTAGAAAATGTGCATGTTAGGTTTATGCACCCATTGTGATACTTTAAGCTGGAAGTGGATGTGGTTTCAGACAGCCATGAAAAGCACAAGGGTCAGATTTCTTTTGGTGAAAGTTCATTCATTAATCAATGCGAGTCTACTAACATTTATTGAGGATTCATTGCCATATTTATAAAGCTATAAACCTTAGCAGCTTCTGGTTCTGTTTCAGAATAATTTGGACACTTAACTCAAAAGTCTGTTCTTGAAATACCAATTTGAGAGCGTTTAATTTCCCTGATTTACATGAAAATTTAAACAGGTCTTTAAACAGTGGCTTGTTAAAATCAGCAGGCTTTTTATGTGTGGTTGTAAGGTGTAGCTTAAGTGACCAAAATAATACAGAGAAGATTCTTAAGACTTGTGGTTACCTCTGTTAATGCATATTTTTTGTGGTGACTCTTGAAGTGAATGATTGCTTGTGAATCTGGATGTTGTTGAAAACAAGATTGAAGCGCAGCATATTGTTAGGGAGTTAAAAAAAACAATCAAGATTTGTGGTAGTTGTGCGTTCCCTGCAGTTTTCTTTAGTTGGAAACTATTTTAGAGGCACTGTTTTGTACAGACTTCTGCAGACATGTAAAATGTGTGATAAATACATATGAATAAATGTGCCTGTATTGAAAATAAAGGTCAAAGAAGTGTTTGTGAACCCCCAGGAACTGGCAGGATTTTTGCAGTGGCTAAACTGTGCTCTTACCTCCTTATGAAGTCACAGGAGCAACAGCCCGCATCAGTCATTTCCTGTAGATTAAGGGTCTTAAATGAGGACGTTGAGAAATGTTAGGCCATTATCTTATAAATCTGTTTATTTTATCAATATTTGGGGTGTGTCTTAAGTGAACCACCTTCTTCATGTAATACCACAGGACTCCAGTAGGATAAAGGTCAGGCTTTTGACTTGGCCATTTTTTTTAAACTTGTTTTTCCTCTCAACCATTCTGATTTTGATTTATTAATTAGTTTATTTGCTATTCTAAGCTTCAACTCTTGAGCTGTTGCCCTGATGATCTCTGGCACATTTTAAATTCAGTTTTGAATTAGTTTTTCCTCAATGACTGAAGGACCTGAGGTATCAGAACAGACCCAAACCATGATTCTCCCTCTGCCGAGCTTCCATGCAAACGCACTACTTCCAGAACTGTCTTGGAACAGGTGCTGATTCAGAAAACTGAGATGTTGATATGTGATTTTCAGCATATTTTTCTCTATTAACCTGTTAACTGGCCGCACCAAAATCACCTGAAAAAACTACGTGGTGCCTTCTGGTTATTATTGGCTCGTGGAAGGATGAACACCTAGGTCTTGTTATTCTAGCCTTTCCAGCTTTGTGCGTTTTTATGCGCTCACCAGCAACTTCATTATGTACACCTTTTTAACTGCTCATTACTGCAAATATCTAATCAGCCAATCACATGGCAGCAGCTCAGTACATGTAAACATGATCAAGATGGCTTGCTGAAGTTCAGACTGAGATTTACGTGACACTGAATGTAACATGGTTGTTGGTGTCAAACAGGCTGGATTGTGTATTTCAGAAACTGCTGATTTATGGGGATTTTCCCACATAACCATCTCTAGGGTTTATAAAGGATGGTCCTAAAAAGAGAAAATATCCAGTTCTCTGGGTGAAAATGCTTTGTTGATGTCAGAGGAGAATGGGCAGAGTGCTTCAAGCTGAAAGAAGGCAACAGAGGTAACAACTAAGGTATGAAGAAGAACATCTCTGAACGTGCAAGGTGTCGAACTTTGAAGCAGGTGGGCTACAGCATCTACGCATCTTCTGATGGCTGCTTCCAGCTGGATAGTGCACCATGTTCCAAAGCTCAAACCAACTGATCAAACTGGTTTCTTGAACATGACAGTGAGGTCCCTGTACTCAAACAGCCTCCACGGTCACCAGAGCTCAATCCAATAGAGCATCTCTGGGATGTGGTGGAACGGGAGATTCACATCATGGATGTGCAGCAATGTTGTGCTGCTATTGTGTCAAAATGGACCAAAATCTCTCAGAAGTTTCTAGCACATTGTTGATTCTGTGCCACAAGAATTGAAGCACTTCTGAAAGCAAAAGGGGGTCCAACCCGATACTATCTCTGTAGCTAAGTAAGCGTCCAGAGAGTGTGTTTTGTTTCTACTGAGGTGCTGTGAAGGTTGTTGTGGTCAAGGCACAGTTCACAACCACCAACCAAGAGCGAACTTTGTCAGCACTGAATTTGTATACCTACAAGGGAGGGGCATTTCTGTTTTATCTCACCTGATTCCAAGAAACTGTTGGAGAAGTTATTTGCACAGAGGGGGTCACTTCCTTTTTCTTGTCTGGATTGCAGAAAGGCTGCTGGGTGTGTTTAATAAACACATAAAAAGTACAACTGTGTGGTTTAATCAGACTTCAGTACAGAGCACATCTTATAAGCACTGCAGAAATCTCTGTGAATGGACTGGGTCTTATGTAGCACATGTCTACTGTACATGAGCGCTCAAAGCACTTCATGCAGCATGTCTCATTTAACCATTCATACATTCACACACACAAACAATCATGCTTCGATAAACACATCGAGAGCAACTCGAGGTTCAGTATCCTCCCGATGGATACTTTGGCATGCAGACTGGAGCAGCCAGGGATTGAACCATCAACCATCTACCTCCTGAGCCACAAGCATCTTTGTACTTCACAAACCTCATTTGTTTTTTAAACTGTACAGACATCAGAACTAGTGTGAAAGTAAGATGGAGTAGCAGTGATGTAAAGGCGAGAACTGTGATGGAGAAAAATTCACTATAGTGGAAAAGAAGATTAGGAAGTTGAGCAGAAAATTACCTCTTTTAAGTGCTTTGTAGGGTAGCGTGATGAAAGAAATAATGATTTTCCAAAACAGGTCCATGAGGAGTGCTCAGGTAAGCGGGTTCTGCATGAATAACAAAAAATTGCATCTGAAAATACAGAGCATATAATTACCTGATCAGTCAGCACCACGGATGGGTAATGTAAACATGAGGCGGGTTATAAGGAATAATGTTCCTCAAAATGGTTGTGACTGGTTGTCAGATCCTCAGATGGCTGACAAGGACTGTGTAATAATAATGAAACAAAGTGCTTAACCTTTAATTTTTTAAATAAATAAAAAGAACACATTTCTACAAAAGAATCTAAGTTTTGAAAAATAATGAAAAAGAAAAAATAAAGATTACATAAGCTGTGACACCCTTGCCTGAGACACACCCCAAAAACACTGCTGGTGCAGCTGTTGTTTTTAGAAGTTGCATAATAAGATAAATGGAGGTCACCTGTGTATAATCAGGGTGTGCCAAGTGATTTTAAACACACTCGTATGTGAATAGTCCAAATGCTCATCAGGCCACAGCTTCAGGAACATTTCAATATCAGTCCAAACTTTCTAAATGAATTCTATGACGTGTTAAAGACTTTACTTTACATCCACTTAAAAGTAAGACAGATGCCTCAGCATTTTGGGGACAAGTTAAAACCTTTTGCTTTTCTTTGAGTATGGCTGATTTGTATATACTGAGTACTGACTTTTTCCAAATCTTCAGCAGACGTTTTTTTTTTTTTTTTTTTTTTTGCCATTCTTGCAGTTTAGCTCAATGGAGAAAAACATCAATCAGTCCACCATTTCATTTCAGGCTCAGCAATCTCAACAGCTATTGGATGGTTTCCTGTGAAGGTGTCAACAGAGACAGGTCATCCCTGGAGGAAAAACTGTAGTTACTTTGTTGATCCTCTGACTCTTCCTGTAGAGCCACTTCAAGGTTGACATTTTTAGCTTTTACAAAGCAAATGTCATGAAAATTAGCACACAAAAAAAGCTTTTGTTAAAGTAATTTATGATTCCCAGACAACAAGTCCTCCAGATATACAGTGCCTTGCAAAAGTATTCGGCCCCCTTGAACTTTTCAACCTTTTGCCACATTTCAGGCTTCAAACATAAAGATATAAAATTTTTATTTTTTGTGAAGAATCAACAACAAGTGGGACACAATCGTGAAGTGGAATGAAATTTATTGGATGTGTCAAACCTTTTTAACAAATAAAAAACTGAAAACTGGGGCGTGCAATATTATTCGGCCCCTTTACTTTCAGTGCAGCAAACTGACTCCAGAAGTTCACTGAGGATCTCTGAATGATCCAATGTTGTCCCAAATGACTGATGATGATAAATAGAATCCACCTGTGTGTAATCAAGTCTCCGTATAAATGCACCTGCTCTGTGATAGTCTCAGGGTTCTGTTCCAAATGCAGAGAGCATCATGAAGACCAAGGAACACACCAGGCAGGTCCGAGATATTGTTGTGGAGAAGTTTAAAGCCGGATTTGGATACAAAAAGATTTCCCAAGCTTTAAACATCTCAAGGAGAACTGTGCAAGCAATCATATTGAAATGGAAGGAGTATCAGACCACTGCAAATCTACCAAGACCCGGCCGTCCCTCTAAACTTTCATCTCAAACAAAGAGAAGACTGATCAGAGATGCAGCCAAGAGGCCCATGATCACTCTGGATGACCTGCAGAGATCTACAGCTGAGGTGGGAGAGTCTGTCCATAGGACAACAATCAGACGTACACTGCACAAATCTGGCCTTTATGGAAGAGTGGCAAGAAGAAAGCCATTTCTCAAAGATATCCATAAAAAGTCTCATTTAAAGTTTGCCACAAGCCACCTGGGAGACACACCAAACATGTGGAAGAAGGTGCTCTGGTCAGATGATACCAAAATCAAACTGTTTGGCCACAATGCAAAACGATATGTTTGGCATAAAAGCAACACAGCCCATCACCCTGAACACACCATCCCCACTGTCAAACATGGTGGTGGCAGCATCATGGTTTGGGCCTGCTTTTCATCAGACAGGGAAGATGGTCAAAATTGATGGGAAGATGGATGGGGCCAAATACAGGACCATTCTGGAAGAAAACCTGTTGGAGTCTGCAAGAGACCTGAGACTGGGACGGAGATTTATCTTCCAACAAGACAATGATCCAAAACATAAAGCCAAATCTACAATGGAATGGTTCACAAATAAATGTATCCAGGTGTTGGAATGGCCAAGTCAAAGTCCAGACCTGAATCCAATCGAGAATCTGTGGAAAGAGCTGAAGACTGCTGTTCACAAACGCTCTCCATCCAACCTCACTGAGCTCGAGCTGTTTTGCAAGCAAGAATGAGCAAGAATTTCAGTCTGTCAATGTGCAAAACTGATAGAGACATACCCCAAGTGACTTGCAGCTGTAATTGCAGCAAAAGGTGGTGCTACAAAGTATTAACGCAAGGGGGCCGAATAATATTGCACGCCCCACTTTTCAGTTTTTTATTTGTTAAAAAAGTTTGACACATCCAATAAATTTCATTCCACTTCACGACTGTATCCCACTTGTTGTTGATTCTTTACAAAAAATAAAAATTTTATATCTTTATGTTTGAAGCCTGAAATGTGGCAAAAGGTTGAAAAGTTCAAGGGGGCCAAATAATTTCGCAAGGCACTGTAATGCAATTCTTTCACTCTGTCTCTACCAAGCGTTTGACTATTCTATTTGACCAGGCTCAACTATTCTGAATGTAAATGTCTCAAAAGCCACATTAAGCCTTGGGTATTGCTAGATGTTCTAGATGTCTTGCACCTCGACTAGAATTAAAAGTTCTGTGGGTTTAAATATTATTAAGATCAGCTGTGAAATTTAAATAACAAGAATGCTTAAAACTGACAAGAAAATATATTTGCTTTCAATTCCAAGGTTTTAAATATCAGAGCATAATAAAAAAAAATCATCTGGTCCTTCTTAAATATTAGGTAAATACAGCCTGACATGAGTAACACCGCATGACATATTAAAGTGTCATTATTTATTTAACAAAAACTAATAGAAAATGCTGAAACAGTGTGTGAAAAACAAACTACACTCTTACTCCTTCCATAGG
The DNA here is from genome assembly GCA_024447675.2 of Pterophyllum scalare. NCBI lineage: Eukaryota > Metazoa > Chordata > Actinopteri > Cichliformes > Cichlidae > Pterophyllum > Pterophyllum scalare. The sequence goes on from JAMQGT020013863.1 coordinate 57,108, forward strand.
AATTAAGAGGGTAAATAGCAGCCAGCTGCTGCTAATCAAATGCACCTCATTAACTGATTATCACCAAGTGTGAGCGCCTCCATAAAAGCAAATGTTTTGGCAGTTTGCTTGTCTGGAGCATTTAGGTGTGTGTTACAGTGCCAAAGAGGAAAGGCATCAGCCATGATCTTAGGGAACCAGATGTTGCTGCCCATCAGTCTGGAAAGGGTTATAAAGCCATTTCCTAACAGTCTGAAGTTGATCATTTGACAGAGTGAGAAAAATGATTCACAAGTGGAAAACATTCAAGACAGTCACGAATCTTCCCAGAAGTGGAAGTCCCAGCAAATTCACCCCAAGGTCAGACTGTGCGATTCTCAGAGAAACTGCAAAAAAATCCAAAAACTACATCTCAGACTTTACAGGCCTCAGATAGCATGTTAAAATTAATGACAGAACAATTAGAAAAAGACTGAACAATTATGGCTTGTTTGGACTGGTTGCCAGGAGAAAGTCTTCTGTCTGAAAGGAATAATGTAGCACAACATAGGCTGCAAAGTTGCAAAACACAAAGCTCAAAACACAAGACTTCTGGAGCAATGGCCTTTGGGCAGACGAGACCAAAGTGGAACTGTGTGGCCATAATGCACAACACCATATATGGAAGAAAACCAAACACCGCATATCAACATAAATACCTCATACCAACTGTCATGCATGGTGGTGGAGGGGTGATGATTTGGACTTGTTTTGCAGCCACAGGACCTGGGCACCTTGCAGTCATTGAGCTGACCACGATTTCTTCTGTATACCAAAATATTGTAGAGAGCCAAATCTGAGGCCTTCTGCTGGACAGCTAAAGCTTGGTCGAAATTGCATCATGCAACAGGACAATGATCCCAAGCCCAGCAGCAAATCTACAACAGAATCGCTGAAAAAGAAAAGATATAATGACCCAAAGTGCAGATGTCAACCACACTGAAATGATGTGGCAGAAACTTAAGAGAGCTCTATAAAGGGAAGCAACAAAAAAAAAAAAAAAAAAGTGAGCCAAAGTTCCTCCACAATAATGTGAGAGACTGACAAAGCCAATAACCTGTAACCTGGAAAGGAAATGGCATCTCACTAATTTAGAAGATCTTCATTTAGACTGGAAAATGAGTTTGTTATTCTATAAAATAAAGAAAGCCCTCTGTAAAGCTAGGTAATCTTACTATTCATCATTAATTGAAGAAAATAAGATCAACCTCAGGTTAGTTTTCAGCACTGTAGCCAGACTGACATAGAGTCAGAGCTCTGCTGAGCCGATTATTCCTTTAATTTTAACTAGTAATGACTTCATGGCTTTTTTTTCACAAATAAAATTTTAAATATTAGAGGAAAAAATGATGTTTAACCATTTCACAGAAGTGGCATTATGTACAGCTACTTTCAATACCGCTGAAATTTATTTAGACTCTTTCTATCCGATCTTTATGAGTTAACTTCAATAGTTCCTCCAAACCATCAGCGTGTCTATTAGACCCCCATTCCTACATGACTGCTCAAAGAAGTCCTGCCATTAATTAGTGCTACGATCTTAAATATGATAAGTCTGTCTCTATTAATGGGCCACATACCACAGGCCTCTAAGGTGGCAGTAATTAAACCATTACTGTAAAAGTCATACTTAAAATTTTCCTTTTTGATAAAGCTTATAATTAGGGCTGGATCAAGTGACCCTGAACCATCCCTCAGTTATGCTGCAATAGACCTAGGCTGCTGGGGGGTTCCCATGAGTGTTTCTTCTTCACTCCCCTCTTTCCACTCCCTGTGTTTATACACCACTCTGAATTTAATCATGAGTAATTATTAATCTACAGCTCTCTTCCACGTGTGTTTTTTGTCCTGTCTCCCTCCCCTCACCCCCAACCAGTCATGGCAGTTTGCTGCCCCTCCCTGAGCCTGGTTCTCCTGGAGGTTTCTTCCTGTTAAAAAGCATTTTTTTTCCTTCCTGCTGTCACCAAGTGCTTGCTCAAAGGGGCTCATCTGATCATTGCGGTATTCTCTGTATTATTGTAGGAACTTTACCTCACAATATAAAGCACCCTGAGGCAACTGTTGTTGTGATATGTAAGTAAAAATGAATTGAATTGAAACTGAACTAAATAAAGTCATCCAGAAAACGATGACTTCAAGTCCATCGCTGCTATAAGCGGCTCTATGTGCTGCTGAATCATGCGCTCAGTTTTTCACACACTACTTCTGCAAGTTTTTGTTTAATAAGTAATGAGATTGTGTAATATGTAATGTGTTGCTCTTCATCTCAGGTTGTAGTTAAATAATTTTAGAACCTGTTAAGTAGCAGCCAGCACCTGCATGCAATGACTGGCAGAGATACTGTAATATGTCTTGCAGGCATGAAAGAAGAATACGCCTGACAGCATCTTGTGATGGGATTAAACCAGCCAACACTTAGTTTTCTTTTTATTATTGCATGAGTACTCAGTGGTCATGAGTCGGACCACGCCCTTCTTGGCCTTTATTTTAATCTCAGCTACACGCCTTAAAGTTTCATGATTGCAGCATGCACAGTTTTGCAGAGAGGCTATTGTTTTGACAAAATCTGCCGACAGACAGCCAAATACATCTGCCAAAATACTCACAACGGCCTTTGTGATAGTTCCTGCTACGTGTGGCGTTGCCATGACAACACACATAGCCACACTAACAAGATAGAAAAAATATCAGCCACAGATTTTCAGCTCATAAAAATTAGCACTGTGGTTTATTAAACCATCAAATAGAATGTAATTACATCTTATTTCAATTGTTTGCAATTCCAATTTTACATCATCCATTCTCTGATCCAAACCTGATCTAAATCTATACAAGTCTGAGCAGTGCTATATCCTCCAATACGCTCATCAAGTTAAAACAGTTACAATAGTGCAAAGAAGGCTGTAGTCCTAAATACCTACAGCTTCACCACCGACTGCTTTCTTGGTGGCATCTTCTAATAGCCATTTGTTTTCACAGGCTCCTCACAGCAAGACTTTAAATGTCTAAAACAGCCTGTCAGATATGTAGCGTGTTAGTGGTGTGAGCTGATGAGACGTGGGAGAGAGGGGACAAGTTTCCAAGAAGAATCATTTTTCCAATCGACCCTCTGTTAAAACCCTGTCGCAACTGTTTTGTCAATCATTATTTCCTGTCTCCCGAGAGAGTCAACAGCTTTAACAGATTTCAAAGTCTGAGGTCAGAGCTCTCTTTAAAGGGTTATTGTTCTCAGAGGGGCATTTCCCTGCTCCCAGAAGGCTCTGGACAGAGGCCATAGTGGAACTGGAAATCATCAGGGGCAAAGAAAGCAGCTGTCTGCAAGTGAATGATGTCTTGCCATCTGAACTGGCTATTGATTAGAAATGTGTTAAAGCAATCAGTGCTGATGAAAGGGATAGCATGTGCTACGTCTTTTATAAATGGGGCTGTGAGTGACATGCTGGGGAAAGAAAATGCTATTGAATTTAGAAATTTTAGAATTTTATTTGGGTTGCATTTAATTTGTCTCTGGATCTAACGCCCCCTTTTTTTCTTTTTTTTGTAGTTTCTCAATAACAAGCTTTTCTGCAGCATTTCTTGCAAAGAGTCTGTTCCACAATTGGGGAGTACGTTTGTTACCTCTAGGCTGGACTATTGTAATTCCTTAATATCAGGATGTCCTCCCTTTTACTTCCTGTGCATTTATATGCCACTATTTACTTTTTGCCATTATTTACTTTTTTACTTTTCTCTCTGATAGTTTGTACTTTGTTCTGTTAGTTGTCTTTTTTTCTATCCTTTCCTTTTCTCTCTTCACTTTTCCCTCATTCCAAGCAGTCATGATATTTCTCCCCATTGTCTCTAAGTGCTCACTCATTCATGATCTATAGTATTGTATGATTCTTATCTTAGACTATAAGGTGCCTCTTATAAATTGGCACTGTATAAATTGAACACAATTGAACAGGTTTCATTGTTTTAATTGACAAAGTGGTGAAACATCATTAACCCTTAAGTGGTAATTAATTTAAGTCATTCTTTTCTGGACTGATCAATATTTGTTTTCAGCAAAGATTCAGAGAAGTGCTTGTGTGTAAAGTTAGTAAAATTAACATTTGGGTTTGCACAGTTCCAAAAAATAAATAAATAAAAAATCTTTGGAAAAAATGAAACCAAGATTGACTTGCACCAGAATGATGGGAAGATAAAGACTGCGGAGAAGGAAAAGATAACCCATGATCCAAAACATACCACATCATCTGTCAAACATGATTGAGACAATGTTATGGCACATATGACTGCCACTGGAACCGGCTCACTAGTGTTCACTGATGATGTGACTACTGACAGAAGAAGCAGGGTGACTTGTGAAACGCACAGGGCTATAATCTCTGCTCTGATTCAGCCAAATGCTGCAAATAGACCCAAAACACACTGAAAAAACAATCTGAGTTTCTCAAGGCAAAGAAATGGGAAATTCTTCAATGGCCAAGTCAGTTACCTGGTCTCAACTCAATAGGGCATGCTTTACGTTATGCTTTCAAATAAGAAGCAACTGAAGGCAGCTGCTTCAAAGACCTGGTAGATCATCTCAAGGGAAGAAACAAAAAAATCTGATTATGTCCATGGGTTATAGACTTCAGGCAGTCATTGGCTGCCGAGGATTTTCATTCAAGCATTAAAACAATCCTTTGAAAATGCAAAACTCTGTATGAAAAAACTGCAATTTCTAAACATTTAATGCAACAAATTAAAGCTGAACGTCTGCGATTCTGGGGGTGCACAAAGGCAAAACTACTACAAATGTACTGACCTGCAGTAACTGTACATCCTCATGCATTTATCTACTGTTAATATTGCTTCACATGTTTTAAGCACATCATTGCTTCTCACACTCAGTCGTCTTATTAATGCAAAAAGAAAACAAGACACTAACTTTTATTAGCTTATATGAATGTTGAGCCACTTTTATTTTGGTACGGTTTTTTTTTTTTATTAAACACATTTACACAACATTTTGTGATAAATTTGACACTGAATATGAACCTGTGTTTATATTTGTATCAGTCTTTATAGCAGCAGTATACCAAGGCCATGCTAAAACAGGAAATAATTTTTTTAAAATTCAGACAGGACACAAAAATGGCTTCAGTTTTCATTTCCTGTCGTGTCTTTCTAATATACTCCGATTAGCTGAGAAGGTTACACATTGCATTAAAAGTATTAAAAGTAAAGCCAATAAGATAATGGGCTAAGTGGGCTTTTTAGGGGTCACTTTGAGGTCTAACATCCTCCAGTATCTGTACTATGGGATATCTAGTGTATAGCGTGTATAGCTGCCTTTGTTATGAAATTCAGGGGATGGCATGATTATGGTTTTGATTTAAGAGCAACTCTGTCAACCAATAAAATGCCACTGATTGAAATAAACACACAAACAGAAACAGGAAACAAAAACAAAAAAATACCACAAACATATTCATCCCACACCAATTTGAAATGGCTTCAAACTAACTGAACCTTCTCATGGAGAAGACAGTAATGTACAATTTCATATTTGAAATAAATTGACATCCTGGTACTCTGTTCACATTTTAACACAAGTTCTTTACAGACATTGTGCAGGTTGTGGAAACGCTTTAAAACAAGCGCAACCTGGCAATGGACTGAAATTCAAAAGTGCAATGGGAGAGCTCATAATGCTCCCTGTGGTTTTGCTGATATAAGTTATGTGTATTTATTAATGGGGAGCGAGGCACTGAGAATGGGTACTTACAGAAGGTCAGTAATTTATCTGTCAAGTGTTCTTAGCATTCCACAAGATAGCTACAGATGACAGATTTTTCAGTCTTCAGATGTGTTTGCAGTGCTTTCACTAGTTCCCATCTTTGAGGTGACAGTCTTATTACTGGGATTATTCTAATGGTTATATGCATTTTTCTTGCATATCTGCAGTCTCATCTGTAAAGGTGACTTGTAGAGTCGGGTCTTTGGGGCACACTGGAAGCTCTTTCAGTGGCATTTCTGATACGCTGTCCTCTAATACACTCTTAGACCCATCAACCTCCTGGGGGGCCTGTAATGTCTGTATAGCAGAAAGAGTAGAGTCACCCTCCACCCCTGCTTGAATTGGTCCATGTGGCTGTGTGTTTCTCTCAGAGGGGTAAAGCAGGGTGTGAGATGTGCTCACCATTTCCCGCAACTCACGGGACATCAGTGATGGAGAGTCCCGAGAGATGATGGAAGAGGAGAGATGACCGTCAGCGCAGAGAAAGTGCCCACCGCCGCTTCGTCCCCGTCCACCCATTTTGCAGAACAGACACTTGATTTTCTCCATCAGTTTGAGAAAAACTGTCTTTCTGAGCAAGATGTAGATCCACGGATCTAAGATGGGATTGACAGAAGCCATGCGGATGGCCTGCAGGTCTCTATGCAACGCATTCTCTTCTGTCTGGTTTCTGAACAGCTGATTAAGGAAGATCCTCAGCTGAGAGGATGGAAGAGAAAACAAAAAGGTAAAAGAAAAAAGTTTAACAAGAATCCACTTTATTTATTTATTTATTTGTTTGTTTATTTGGCCAAATGGTAAAAAAGCACAGAACAACATTTCAAACAGTTTTTTCATAAGTCCAAATATGGCTACACTTTATTCCTTTATTTAAGACTAATATAACTGTTTATTTGACATATTCATACAAAGTTGACATGGAATGGTTAAACCTAAATATACACTTGATGGTATCTCACTTTTTCTAGCTGCAGCAAAGTATGAAGGGCAAGAGGCCAGTAATAATTTCTCACATTTCTTGCTGTCATACCAAATGACATTGTGGCATTTGCACTTCTCTGAGTGTCATCATCAGTTATGTTTTCAAGAAACGAATTCCATTAAATGTTAAATTTCCATCTTTTTAAAATCCTGTTTAAAACAGTATGCAGGTATCATTACTAATATTATGGTTGATTTTACTGGTTCTAATCAAAGCATCCTTTTCATAATGACTATTAAATGATCCTATTCAAAAATGTTTCTAACAGACACAATTGGAATAAAAAAGTCTTTGCTCTCATACAAAAGTATTGTTAAGTTTATCTTAAATATATATGACACTTATTTCAGTTAAGTTCAATATGACAGTTCTGTTAGTGTACAGTTCACCGTTTTCCCTTCTCTGTACTCTGCTTCCATGCTGAGTAGCAGGGAAGCCGTAGGACGCAAAGAGGGCATTGACTAACAAAAACACGAACACTTTGCTCCTTGACATTATCTCAGGTTCAACAGTGAGGTCTGGTAATGAGTCAAACTGAGAATTGGGACTTTAACGACTACTATAAATATTCTCATAGGTCTTACCCATTCCACACGTACTCTCATTGTGAACGTGTGTACTTGTGGAGAAGTGAAAGCACAATGGAACGTGTGACAGCTCATAAAGTGTGTCATCAGACCACAAAAATCTAACCCAAGCACACAATGTTCAGAAAGCACACGCTTAACACCTGTGCCAGTATTTACTTTTGCAAGGGCGCACATCATTTTTTATTTTCGTTTTGATAAAGTTTAATTCAGATGCATTGCTCGATTTTCTCTCTCAAAAGAACCTCCTTGTTAAAAAAAAAAAATCTGCGATGTACTAGTGCGCACATAACAGTGGCACAATTGATTGTTATAATGTTGCCATACTCACCACTAAAGGTATGGAGCAGACGAGGACAACAGCCGATGTAGCTATAAGAAGGATTACCATTTGGATCTCTGCTCCAGCTAATCGGGAAAAATTCCGTCTGCGCCTCAACTCTGCGACGCGCCGCGGGTCTGTTCCCAAAGATGTGCGGCGGATGAACCGCTTGTGCATTAGGATCAGAGCTCCGAATACGATCACGTTGCATATGATAGTTGCCAGCACGATCCCCGAATTCACCCCCGCGTACATCAAATTAAAAGTCTTGACAGTTGTGTGGTTGTTTTGCCAGTCGATGAAACACCAGGTCTTAGAGTTTTGGAGCGTCACCCGACCGAATCCCAAGCTGGGCAGCGCGCAAAACACGATGCTGAAAAAGTATATGGCTAAAAGAGCCAGCGCTGCGAGTCTTTGGTCGACATACTCATTGTAAAAATAAGCGTGGTTTATTGCCAGATATCTTTCCACTGACATTGCAAATACAATGCTGAGTTGAACCAAGAAGAAGAAGAGCAGAATGAAGCCGGAGTACTGGCACAGTGGCTCCCCTCCAGGCCAGGTGCCTTTGATGTAGGTGGCGATGGTGACGGGACTGGCCAGCAAGGTGCCCAGCAGGTCTGTGACTGCCAGGCCACACACAAGTGTGTAAAAAGTCGTCTCTTTTCGTTCCTTTCGTGATATTCGCAGAACAACTATGGCGATGACATTTCCCACCACCCCGAAGATGAACATAATCACCGGGATGGTGGGCGGTGGAAATCTGCCGGGTGGTGCCGTGGTGCTCATACCTGCAAGGAATTCTTTCACTGGTTCACGTTGAGCAAAGAGTCTCCCCTCACTTCCGAAGCAGTGACACTTCCCATTAATACGTATTCCTCCAATTCTCCAGTAACCAAACCCATATCGCCAACTGTGTCTTTTACGCACAGAATTTAAACTCCATATCCTTCGTGAAAGTACGAATCCACGGGAGACAGATGTTCACTCAGCTGTTTTTGCTTTGCATAAGATGCTGCGACCTAGGCTGCGAGCTGCACCTCGCTCTGAAACCACTCACTCAACTGACAGGGTAGTTTCCTCTTGGGCCACTGACGGCAACTCCTCCTCCGCATTTCCCTTAACCACCGAGCTTTTTGAGCAACTCCACAGCCAAACACCATCTGCAGCACAGAACCCGTCAGAAAGAAGGCGCAGTTTAGAGATTAGTGTTTCTTATCTTCTTTATCACTAGATTCCCGCGTGTACATTTCCGAGGACGGAAATTCATTAAAGTTTTCGTCATCCTTCAGTTGACATCAGCAAACTCATAACAGTAGCGGTTTGAACCAGAATAATTAATTAGGTATAAATATATATTAAAATGTCTAATGTAAAAAACAAACAAACAAATAATTTATAAAAATAATAGATAAAAATTGTTTATAAAGAAAGCGAATTTATCTATAAAGCACGTTTTAAAAAATAACAGGAGCTGACTCACAGTGTTTTTCCAGAATCAGAGGGAAGGCGGGTGGTATAAAGTAGTCTAACTGAAGTCCAGAAGCCTTCTTCGTCTCTTCACTTCAGAGGGAAGCATCACAGTTACAAAACAAGTCTTCAGACCAGTTTCTCAACTCATGTTCTTACAAACCAAATGCTCAGTTTTTAAAATGATGATGCACCGTTATCAACACGCCGTACTCTTCGAGTTATATATGGGCTCATATATTCAACAGAAATGCTAAAAATATAAAAATAAATAATGCCTGCAAATTATTCAGCGCAGATCAGTTTGTATTTATTAATTTATTTGTTGTGCAATTGTCTTAAAAAACTGTAGTGATATATTTAGAAGAGTTTATTTGAATAAAAAAATAGATGAAGTACATTTTTTTCTTCTTTTTGCAACAACACATTTTGTCACTTGTTTCAAGAAAAGTTTCTCAGGACCAGGTGGTCTGTTCATTTTATAAGATATAAGTCTCTGTATATAAAGCCAGTTGAAAGAGCAAAATTTACATATTGATGCATCAGTGATTTGAATCTGATATCAATAGGTACAGCACTATGATGTCAACCATTCTGCTGTACAAATGTAGCAGAAAAGACTAATTACTTTGACTAATGTAGTAGAATGTTGCATGCCAGACTGTATTTGTAGCAGACTATTTTTATATTGTTCTGTTGCTACTTGTACTAGTAAGTAGCTTAACTACATGAATACTTCAGTCAAAGTAAAATGATCAAAGTCTTCCATGACAAATACACTGTGAGTCTCACTTTAAGTATAAGCTAGAGAAGGAATCGACTTAGCATCTGTCTGAATGAGGAAACAGAGGGCTGCAGATTGTTGGATCCCTTTTCAAAAATGTGACCAGTCAGCACAAACAGAGAGCTGAGGATTCATTGTGAGCTGGAAATAATCTTTTTAATTCCTAATGAATGAAAACAAAAAGATAGAAAATAGAAATACAGACTCATGTTACAGGTGCAACATGAGTCTTGGAACCACTAATTGCATACAAGCATGTACTATACATATGCATAATTTAGACCAGTATAGTTTTGATAAACTCCCTTTAGTTACATTTTATATAGTTTGAGTTGAGTTTGATACGTGTGGAGCACAAATTAAGCACTGTGAAGTTAAGTCATACAGTAACATCTCACAACAGAGAAGAAAACACAAGTTCCTCAAATAAAATGCAGTAGTGAGTACTAAAAACATTGCCAATAATAAGCCTGATACCAAAATGATAAACAGAATGCAGATTAAGAGTGGAAGCAGAGTTTATATGTCCATCCATCTATTTTGTTCCACTAATCCAGAGTTCATGTACACCAGTTGGGCATAACATTGTGACCACTGACAGGTGATGTGAATAACACTGATTATCTCTTCATCCCACCTGTTAGTAGGTGGGATAAAAAGTATTAGGGAGCAAGTGAACAGTTTGTCCTCAAAGTTAATGTGTTTGAAGCAGGAAAAGGATTTCAGTGAGTTTGACGAGGGCCAAACTGTGATGGCTAGACAGCTGGGTCAGAGCATCTCCAAAAACTGTAGCTCTTGAGGGGTGTTCCCACTCTGCAGCGGTCAGTATCTATCAGAAGTGGTCCAAGGAAGGAACAGTGGAGAACCAATGACAGGGTCATGGGCAGCCAAGGCTTACTGATACGCGTGGGGAGTGAAATCTGGCCTGTGTTCTCCAGTTCAACAGATGGGCTACTGTAGCTCAAACTGCAGAAGAAGTTGTTTGCTGGTTCTGATAAAAAGGTGTCAGAATACACAGTGCATTGCAGTTTGTTGCATATGGGGTTGCATGGCTGCGGACCAGTCAGGGTGCCCACACTGACCCCTGTCACGTGCCAAACGCACCAACAATGGGAATGTGAGCATCAGAACTGGACCACGGAGAAATGAAAGAAGGTGGCCTCGTCTGATGAATCATGTTTTCTTTTACATGGATGGTTGGGTGCGTGTGCGTCGCTTACCTGGGAAACAACTGGCACCAGGATGCACTATGGGAAGAAGGCAAGCCGGCAGAGGCAGTGAGATGCTTTGGGCAATGTTCTGCTGGGAAACCTTGGGTCCTGCCATCCATGTGGATGTTACTTTAACACGTACCGCCCACCTAAGCACAGTTGCAGACCATCGACACCCTTTCACAGAAACGGTGTTCCCTGATGGCTTTGCCCTGCCACAAAGAAAAATGGTTCAGGAATGGTTTGAAGAGCACAACAATGAGTTTGATGTGTTTATTTGGCCTCCTCAGAGCTCAATCCACCCCACCTCACAACTTACAGGGCTTAAAGGATCTGTTGCTAACATCTTGGTACCAGATACCACAGCACACCTTCAGGGGTCTAGTGGAGTCCATGCCTCAATGGGTCAGGGCAGAGAAATAGGGGACCAGCACAGTATTAGACAGTGTTATGCCTGATCGGTGTATCATATCACTGTATTACAGAACTGGAAGAGAAAAAAATGTACCAGCTGTATTTTTCCTGCAAAACAAAGGAAATTACGTTTTATTTCCAAAATTTAAATATATGTAAATAATAAACTTGATTAGTCACAGGGGGAAAAGTAAGTCCACCTCCACATTTAATATACTTTCCAATCAATAAGCTAATAAGATAAGAATTAGGAGATGTGAAGTACGTTCAAAGAGAGTGAGACAATCTGTCTCATTTAGACCCCTGAAAAGTATGGCGTGTGGGGTTTTCTTTGCCGTTGATGTTCACAGTGTGTCCTAAAGAGCTCACTATCAACTCAGTCTTGTCCATCTTCTACAACTGGCACAGAAACCACTTTGAATTTGCTTTTGAAACCACTGTCAATTTGGCCAGGCCTGGCCTCCTCAAATGTAGCTCAAGAAAGGACCATTTGATTCAAATGAACTCTGCCTGCATTGCTGGGTGTCTGGACTTCTAGTCTATTCACTTCTGTCATTACCACTTTCACCCACCTTCTTCTTCAGCTTCTGTTCTGTGCACTTTAAACCTCAGCACTCTCTTGTCATTCTGCCTGTCAGACTTTCTTTTGTGTGACCCATCTCCTCCTCATTCAGAAAGCCTCATCCAAGTCTCAGTCTGCCTCATCTAAATGCTATGCAGTCACAGGGAGAATATGTAAACTTCACACAGGAAGGCCCCAACCAACCAGGAGCCAGGAACCTTTTTGCTGTGAGGCGACTTCTTTGTGTGTCTCCGTGTTAGACAAAACTACAGTTACAGTAAACATTTAGTCAAAGACCAGGGTCTTTGGAATAACAGGCAAATCAGAAAACGGTTGTTTGGCCACAGTATTAGTAAACATTTTTGCTTCAAAACACATAACCAATGACAATGACTGATAACCAATGACAATACTGCAGATGACTGGGTTTACACCTCTAGAGGAAGTATTTGCTTTATGTTGGCTTAAGATTGTTATCGCTTTTGCATAAAATAGACAAATTCTGCAGTGATGTGCAGCTGCATCTGCTTTATCAAGATTAGCCCAAAACCAAAAATATTTAAGGCCAATGAACCATAGCCGCTTTGCTATATAAATAAGCAACAACAAAAAGACAAAACACAGATGGAAATATTCAAATTTCTGTCTGTGCTTTGTACATCCACCACCACCATCCCACACCCCTCTCAGCAATTCTGTTGCAGTTAATAAATGTAGCACTGAAAAAAGCATTGCTTCTGAGTTTTCTATTATAAACTAAGATTCAAGACTGTGCATGTAGTTCACTGATGTATTTGTTTATACACTGCTCCAAAAAAATGAAAGGAACACTTTGAAAACACATCAGATCTCAATGGGGAACAAAAATAATGCTGGAAGTCTATACTGATGCCCAATGCATAATGGCAGTCAGGGTGCTGCTGCCTGGCCTGCAGAGGTCTATGCATCCCTCCATGGATATGCCTGGCTTTACACTAAGCTAACCTGGCCTGTTTGCATCCTCATCAAAAATCACATGCCAATAACCTACTGTTTACAGGACATATAGTAGTCCCTCACCAGATCAGCTCCCATGCATAGGTGCTGTCAAATGTTAAGACATGAGTCTAACTTAAAAGCAATGTGGAGCTGACTGGGTGGATTACAGCCATGCAGCAGTACTGACATGAAAAGTACTTAAATTTTCATTTCTCACTGATGTGAGAAATGAAAATTATGTCATTTACTTTTTTAGGCACAGCAAGTGTGTTCTGTGCTGTATTATTTAACACCAACACAGTTTAAATGATTCCTATGAGACAAAGGGTTAGCATAGAAATCAAAACCCATGACAATATGACAAGACGTCTATAAATAGCATTCTTTCAAAGGTAATTTCTTATCAGATTTCCATACAAAGATAGTGGTGCATTCACTGTCTAGCTACAACCTTTGCACAAGTTTCCAAGTCACTGTAAACTGGATACAGTCAGTGCTACATGAAGTTCTTAATGTTGCTTTTCACACTTAGTTCAAAGATCAAAAAGCGTTGAACGCACGGCTGCGTCTGGCAGCAGTGTGTCTTAACCTTGTGGTAAAGGTGCATCTTAACCACTGTTTCCCATCTTGTAAACATTTTACTGAGTCACTTCAGGACTTTGCAAAATTGCAGAACAAAACCTTAATTAGATGAATTCACACTAATATTTAAGAAAGTAGTTTTAATCTAAATAATATAAAGTAGCATAAATATACAAATTCAAGCACAATGTTATATTTGTTGACTATATGATGTTTTAATAAAGGCACTCATGTGTTATGTAAAAACAGCTGTGGCAGGTAATTATCTAAATATTTGTTAGGGTAAATGTCAGGAAGTTGATAGTGGTGTCCACTGATTCAAACAGACCATGACTAATAAAACAATTCTGTTTTTTATGGCCTGTAAACAAGCTGATTGAGAGCAGGATGTTAGTGTTTGTATGCTGATGTGGTCTGCAAATGTGACATGTACTCTACCACAACACTCAGCACTTAGTGGCACTTCCCCTGACCACAGGGAGAGGCTTTCTTTCCAACAAAGAGGAAGACGACTCATCATCAGCTCGTCATATATTGCACTAGATCATAAATACAATTAAGTACAAGGAGAAAGGTTTAATTATGGTATTCTGGAGGTAAGGCTTATATATTGAGAGGTTGTGAGGAGCTGCTGTGTATTATTTTTGATAATATAATCATTTCCTGTAATTGTAGCTTGACTGCATGATAGTTTCCTCAATCCAAGCTTTATACTTAAATTATCTGTGTTGTGAACATTTTTAAAAATATAGTATTAACCTGAATGCAGGAAATCTAAAAGCAAGAGTTTAATTTAAAATGTTTTAATTTTAAAATTCATACCTCAGTGAATTTTTCATCAAACGCAATGAACTTTGGTAGCCATGTATAAACAATTACTGTTGATAATTCATTTTAATATTCAAATAATTAAAAAATAAGTGTATTTTAATGAAAATAAAATAATAATGAATAAAAAATTATGCAAAGTGAACTACAATCCCTACACAAACTCACGTTCACATATACAATTCGATTTTTTTCCATTTTGCTTTTTAGAGGATGTGATAATGGTACATAAACTGACCAAAATATATCCAGACTATATGTGCCATTATGTGTTCATGCGGTTCTCATAAAATATATATATATATATATATATATATATATATATATATATATATATATATATATATATATATATATATATATATATATATATATATATATATATGTGTGTGTGTGTGTGTGTGTGTATATACAGTGCCTTGCGAAAGTATTCGGCCCCCTCTGAACTTTTCAACCTTTTGTCACATTTCAGGCTTCAAACATAAAGATATAAAATTATAATTTTTTGTGAATAATCAACAACAAGTGGGACACAATCGTGAAGTGGAATGAAATTTATTGGATGTGTCAAACTTTTTTAACAAATAAAAAACTGAAAAGTGGGGCGTGCAATATTATTCGGCCCCCTTGCGTTAATACTTTGTAGCACCACCTTTTGCTGCAATTACAGCTGCAAGTCTCTTGGGGTATGTCTCTATCAGTTTTGCACATTGAGAGACTGAAATTCTTGCCCATTCTTCCTTGCAAAACAGCTCGAGCTCAGTGAGGTTGGATGGAGAGCGTTTGTGAACAGCAGTCTTCAGCTCTTTCCACAGATTCTCGATTGGATTCAGGTCTGGACTTTGACTTGGCCATTCCAACACCTGGATACGTTTATTTGTGAACCATTCCATTGTAGATTTGGCTTTATGTTTTGGATCATTGTCTTGTTGGAAGATAAATCTCCGTCCCAGTCTCAGGTCTCTTGCAGACTCCAACAGGTTTTCTTCCAGAATGGTCCTGTATTTAGCCCCATCCATCTTCCCATCAATTTTGACCATCTTCCCTGTCCCTGCTGATGAAAAGCAGGCCCAAACCATGATGCTGCCACCACCATGTTTGACAGTGGGGATGGTGTGTTCAGGGTGATGGGCTGTGTTGCTTTTATGCCAAACATATCGTTTTGCATTGTGGCCAAACAGTTCGATTTTGGTTTCATCTGACCAGAGCACCTTCTTCCACATGTTTGGTGTGTCTCCCAGGTGGCCTGTGGCAAACTTTCATGATGTCTCTGCACTTGGAACAGAACCCTGAGACTATCACAGAGCAGGTGCATTTATACGGAGACTTGATTACACACAGGTGGATTCTATTTATCATCATCAGTCATTTGGGACAACATTGGATCATTCAGAGATCCTCACTGAACTTCTGGAGTGAGTTTGCTGCACTCAAAGTAAAGGGGCCGAATAATATTGCACGCCCTACTTTTCAGTTTTTTATTTGTTAAAAAAGTTTGACACATCCAATAAATTTCATTCCACTTCACGATTGTGTCCCACTTGTTGTTGATTCTTCACAAAAAATTATAATTTTATATCTTTATGTTTGAAGCCTGAAATGTGGCAAAAGGTTGAAAAGTTCAAGGGGGCCGAATACTTTCGCAAGGCACTGTATGTATGTATGTATAATCATAGTTTACTTTTTTTAAAAGTAAAATATAAAATAAATTTCTCGTCTTTGTAATCTAGTAAAGGATAGCGTCAGCACAGTGTCAGCACATAGAAGATTTAGGGTGGGGGAGGTATGAGTTCTACTGAGTGCCCTTCTAGTTATTAATTACAAGCAGAATGTTGGCTTGCACTTCTTTTCCCCTTTAGGGCAGCAGCTGCCATGCTCTCTAAACAAAATGGGCAAAACTGGGTAGCGCCGTCTGGCTTACGCTTCATGTGGCTTTGGCTTAATAATAAACAGGCAAACAAGCATTTACTGTAACTGCTGAGACATGACTGCTGGCAGCAGAGATTATACTGCAAATACTCAAGGGTGCAAAGCACAAGCGTAAAACAAAAACAATGATGTAAGTTCAGGGACATGTATGCTGTGGCTCTTCCACAAATTAGTCAAATATTTGAGGTGTGATCAAATCTTTACGGATTTTTATGGTTTCACATTTTCAACCATTTTTGTTGTATGTAGCGTTGCAAATATGACTCAGAACCAAGAGTTTTGATTTGATAAGTCATTGCTACGATTCCAAAATAGGCATTTTGTTGTTTCTATGGTAAACATGACATGACTAAATTTAATAACTTTAGATGGAAAAGAAAGTGAAAACTCATCACCAACCTAAATAGAAAATGGGTTTTAATGCATGCAGGACGTTTCTAGTCTACATGACAACAAGTGCTTTTTTGCCTTTTCATAACGAGCCATCCAATGGTTGTATATTTGGGTTTCAGTGTCTTGCTGAAAAAGCGGGTGAACGAACCACTGACTTTCCAAAAACTTCCCATTTCAGGACTCTGTTCAGTCCCGTCAAAAACTAAGTACACCCTTACTGCTTCTATGGGAACTGAGAGGGTAAGTAGAAGCCAGGTGCTGTTAATCAAAAGCACTTGATTAATTGATCATCAGCAAGTTTGAGCACCTCTATAAAAGCTTAAGCTTTGGTAGTTTGCAGGTCACAATGCCGCAGTCTTCCAAGGAGAGGACATCCCAGCAAATTCACTACAAGGTCAGACTGTGCAATGCTCAGAAAAACTGCGAAAAGCTTCATCTCAGACTCTACAGGCCTCAGTCAGCATGTTAAATGTTAAAATTCACGGCAGTACAATTAGAAAAAACTGAACTTCTTTGAACAGGGTTGCCAAGAGAAAGCCTCTTCTTTCTAAAATGAGCATGGCAGCATGACTTAGGTTTGCGAATGTTGAGTCTGAACAAATCCACAAGACTTCTGAAATAATGTCCTTTAGACCAGATGGGCCCAAAGTAGAGTGTGTTTGGCCATAATGCACAGCACCACATTTGGTGAACACCAAACACAGCACATCGGTGCAAACTCCTCACGCCAACTGTCAAGCACGGCAGTGGAGGGATGCTGAGTTGAACTTGTTTTGCTGGCTCAGGACCTGGACACATTTCAGTCACTGAGCCAACCATGATCTCCTCTGCATTCCAAAGTATTCTAGAGTCAAAGGTGAGGCCATCTGTCTCGACAGCTAGAAAGCTTGGCCCAAATTGGGTCATGCTACAGGACAATGATCCAGACACAGCAGCAAATCTACAACAGAATGGCTGCAAAAAGAAAAGAATCAAGTTGTTACAGTGGCCCAGTTAAAGTCCAAATCTCAGCCCTGTTAACCCTTAAGAGAATCGTATAAAGAAATCCACAAACCTCAATGAACTGAAACAACATTGAAAAGAGTTCCTCCACAGTCATGTGAGAGACTGATGAAGTCAAACAGAAAAAGATTACTTCCAGTTTTTGTTGCTGTAGGTTTGTCAGATTATTTAATAATGGGGTGTACTTAATGTTTTTTCACATCACTGTTAAGTATAAAATGAGCTATAAAATGCAAAAACTACTACTGATTAAGTTTTTGAGAGAATGTATTTGGGACAACTGCAACAAGTCACTGCACTCAGTAGTTACTAATCACTTTAGTAAATTTAAAAATGTTTAAAAGGTTCATGTAAAACCTTATTTTACCAAAAATATTTTCCTCCACTTTCAGAACTATTATTTATCGGGATTATGTAATTTATGATTTTATGTTCAGGCATTTTTCTTTGGGATCTTGCACACACCAGCCCTCACTTGCACCTGAACTGCTGAGCAATAAAGAGCACATATGCTGAAGCTGCTGAGCTTGAACAAACTAGCATGAGTGTCTTTAGATGTAGCATAGCAATACTCATACTAGAAAAAGAAATCACTGAGAAGAAGTTTTGTCCCAGTCTGGGAAAATCATAAAAATTTTTGAGTTCCCCAGGGAGGTGTAAGTACCAAGATAACCACCCGCCACAGCCCCCATGCTCTCATCCTTTTTTCTCTTCCCTATCATGAACGCAGGTCCACTTTGGGGATTTGAGTCAAGTGTAAGTCAGGTCATGTGACAAAACCGCAGACTTCCCTGGAGGCCTAATGAATACAGAATTTACCAGAAATTAATCTCACTTTAACCCTGTTAGATCACCTGCAGGTTTTCATAAGTACAGCAGAGAAAATTAATTATCAGTTTATGTGCCAGTGAGGATTGCATATTCTGTTTCTCTTCTACAAGTGCAGATCTGTCTTATGTTGTTTATTTTACCGTTGCGGTTTATGACTATGCATGTTTTGCTCTAGCATTTTGGAGATTGCCAAGAATTGGAGAAACTGAATACAGCTTGAAGATCCCCTTAGTTCTAAATAAAGGGATGAATCCCTGAATGGCAAGTCCTGATTTGTCTTTACTCCATGTCAATTATTTCACTCTTTAAGATCAAATTTAATATTACACATGTGGAGAAAAAATTAAATGAATGACAGCAAGACAGTGAAATTGTGAGACTGCCCATAAAGAGAGGAAATACAAGCACCAAAAATGGCTCTGTCTTCTTGTGTGTTTGCTCCAGAGAAAGTCCAGCTATAATCATATCACCCCACACAATCTTCCCATGTCATTAGAAAGGAGTAAACCCCCTGGGGAGTCAGGTTACACCCCCTAGTCCTGTGAAACAGTTCGGGTTAAAGGTGGAACTCTGGAGACATGGATGTATTCTGAGTTAATCCCAATAAACAGTCGGAAAACAGTATCAACAGTGGGATCTTAAGAAAAGATTAAAAGCCGATCCATAAACTCTGAAGGAGAAGTGATAGCAAAAAGCGGAAGCTCCTCAGCTGCCTGCAGCTTTTAACAGAGTGCTGACACAAGGTAAATTTGAAGTCTCCAAAAAATGTTTGATGACTTTTGAGCAGCAAGTAACATCTTTTACCCAAAAGCCCCAAAATATATACATGTGGCTGACTGTTCTTTTTAGTATTCCTGTGCAGTAATACCCGAGACATAATAAAAATCTGTGTACTGGCTCAGGGTCTACTGTGTGAGCATGACAGCTGTGATGTTTTACATTTTGGAATGGAGGATTTTGATTAGGAATCAGCAAAATCATTTGTGCAACATTTGTTGGTTCTTTGCAGTATCACTAAAATGAAATGATGCATGTGCTGCCTGACAGTATGAAAACAAACAATTTGGGGAGGCCAGCTGGACCCCTCATGAAGCCACTTGCTTATTTATTTATTTTCAGTAATGGCACACACTTAAGTTATGTATGTGTGCATTAATTATAGTTAGTGTTTCAAAATAGGACTTTGAAAGCAAATCATGGCCAGTTGGTAGGGGAAGGATGCTTCAAAATATTCTTACCTGCAAAAGGACGGACCTTTTGGAGAAAAACCTTGGGAATAACTGCCATGCAGTTTAGCATGCACTATTCTCAATTACAGAAACAGCCATACATGTGGCGTTACTGCCATCCCAGAGCAGATGCAACATTTCTGAATCATGACTCACTGCACAGTAACACTGCCTCTAGATAGAACATACAGTCTGTTCTCTACTCACTTGATAATGCATGCAGAAAAGGGGGGCAACAGTGTTTTATCTTTGCTGGCTCCAGCGTAGAGAGTTGGAGTATGTGCGCCCATATGTTGAAAGATAAGATCCAGCAGTCCTGCTGGAGGCATGCGGAACTGTCACACATCTGACACGTCACTTCTTTTCTCGGACTTCCTAGGCATGGGAGGAAAGGCTTGAAAAGTGGCATCTGTAAATTTTTGTTTTTTTTATTCTATTTCTTTTTGCTTTTAGACCTTGTTTTTAACCTGTGCCTGTTTTTCCTCTCAATCAGTGCATTCATAGGGAACCTCAGACACTTATATGGCTATAATTATACTCATCAGTTCACACCAAGGTGGTTTTAACATAAGCTTTAGAAGAACAAGTCTTGACAGTTGCAAACTATTTCCTTGCGGCAGCTTGGAAAGCAAACATCAGGTACTTCACGTCCCAGAGTTTTTTGTGTATGCATTAGACTGAGTGACAGACATAGATGAAGAGATGCATTATACAATTACCAAATAATAAAAAGGTCCAAAACCCCTCATGCACCTTTCATCTATATGCACAAACAAGGCTACATTTTTACTTCACCTAGGCTGACCTTAAGTAAAACAAGCCTCAGCAGACTCCAGCTATGTGAACAGCTGACCTTGTCTGACCTGTTTACTGAAATGTGCGCATCAATTTGCACAGTGTACTGCATGTTTTGTGAGCAATGAAGCACATCGCTTTGGGCAAATATTTAAGGGGAAATCCGCCCGTTATTTTGTATTATACGATAGTCTCCTACTTAAACTTAAAAGAAGAAAGACAATGCAGTGACGATCATAGTTGGTAGGGGTTGAAGTAATCTGGAACAGCATTCAGGCAATCACATCTGACAGTTTAATGCATAATTGCATCAACAGAATTTTTTTTCTTGTGCTTCAGCCTGGCATTTCCTACAGCTGATGTATCTGAGATACTTTTTCAACATAATGTCAACACAATGGTTTATCCACCCGTCCTTTTTCCTGTTGTTCATGGATGCAGATGTCAATAAAGTTGGGGTTCGGCTACTTCAGCATCTAGGTAGCACTGTAGAAAAGGAACAAGCTTTAACCAAGTTACTTTCTTAAGTGGCGGATATAGAAAAATAGCACAGAAAGCATGAGTGCTGTTTATAATTTATGATTGGGTGGACAGCCTACAGAGATAGTGATCAGAGGCCCAAACAAACAGCAGTTGGAGGAAACAGATCACTGCATTTCTCAGAAGGTGGAGAGATGTTCACTTATGAACTCAGAGGAACAAATGATGAATGACACACACACACACACAGACACGTAAGAACATCTAACTGATTGACTGGTCTAACTCCTCTCTAAGTATGTTAAATTTGACTAAATATCTATACAGTCCACACTCATTTTACAGAACCCAAAACATCACAGAGTCACAAACTACAACCTGCTCTGACTTACATAGATGAATCAGTGAGTTTATGATATTTTTGAGACATACATTTCTGTGGAGTTTCAATTCACTTGCTTTTGTGCTAGTTACGTGTATTGTGATTCTCTCACTTTCTCTCTCTCGTCTCTGGTTTGTGTAGTTAGAGCAGTCACTGCTTCTGTTAAATCCACCAGAGATTTTCACCTATTTGCATCTTTTCTGACCGGCTGCACTGAGAGAGAAGCAGCTTTTTAAATATTCTTATGTACTTTTATGGCAGGGCTGGGTTAAATGAGCCAGCAACAAGGAAACAACCTACATACAAGCTCATTCAGTGGCAGACTGACCATCAGAAGAACTGGGACACTTCCTCGTGGTTGAAGAATCATTAGAGCCTCTGTGATGTTGAGAGAGTTGGCAGACCTCTCAGAATTCACATACAGTGTACAAGTTTACAATTAATTTATGACTAAATAAGTTATGCTTGGGGTGTCAAGATTAAGATTCATTTAAATTCTTATGATTCCCACAACCTAAAAAAGCTTAAAAATTCAATCATGGGTTTATGTTCTAACATGTGCTCTCCTCATCCTTCCCATAACCTTCAGGGCAACCTTCACCTTCGTCTCTTTCCTTACTTCCATCATCTTCTATCAAATCTTCTTACTCACAACCTGTTAAACAGACAGGCCATCTACAAGAATGAAGCATACAGGACTGATCTTCTTTCAGTGGTCGCCACACCGGATCTACCTCACCCTACCCCTAGGATCCTCTTCTGTCACACCAATCCTCTGCCTTTCCTCCTTCACTACATCTTTTCTGTGGTCTTCCTCTTTGTCTCCTGCCTCCCAGCTGACATATTAATTTCTAATCGATTGTGTCGATCCTCCTAATGAAAATCTTAACATCTTCAACTCTGCCACTTCCGCCTCAGGTCTATTTGTTAGTGCAAATGTCTCCAAATCATACATCATTGCAGGTCTCACTACCAGCTTGTAAACCTTCCGTTTCACTCTTGCTGCTATCCTGTACCAAATCATCCAACACTCAACACCACCCACTCAATCCTGCCTGTATTCTCTTCTTCACCTCTATTGTGCACTGTCCATTGCTTGTCCAGGTAATTAAACTCATCTACCTTCACTATCTCTGCTCCTTGCATGCTCACCTTTCCACTGCCTCCCTGTCCTTTACATATGTATTCTGTCAGGACTATGCTGACTTTAGTTTCATTTCTCACCTGTGCAGTACCTCCACCTCTCGAGGCTCTCTTACATTTGCTCCCTACTGCCACTACAGATCACAATTTCAGACTCCTGCCCTGCACCATCCCCACACACTTCTGTGCCACTCCTGACTTCCTCATGCAGTACCGCAGTACCTCCCTGGCACCCTATCACATATTTGCTGTAGACCCACAAAGACACAGTGCAACTCCTTCTGACCTTCTCTGTACTTCTCCATCAACACTTTGAAGCAAACATTGCATCTGTAGTGCTCTTTCTCAGCATGAAACCATTAGTGCTGCTCACTGATCGCCGACTCGCTTCTTGGCTACAACAACTCACTTCCTCCTTAATAAATCTCTATTGACTAACTGTCCTCCATCCATCCTCCTCTCTCTCCTCCCCTCTCTCTCCTCTCTCTCTTATTTTCTTGAATTCATGAGCCCCTCAAATTTGAATGATAGTGAGTTTGTGTTTTTCAGTTGTTACATTGGACATGAAATGCAACCTAAATTGCAATTTACAGTAATGGACAATGGTGGACAGCCTTTGGTGTCCGTGGTCACAGTTTGCTTACTGGGACATAAAAACTGCATGTATTGAATCACCATTAAAATGGAATAAAAGACACTTTGTACTGTCGTTTTTTTTTAATATAAATATTATATATTACACTTTTAATGAGACAATCAGTAGTCTTGATCAGAGTGTGCTGGCAGCTCTTGTGATACCACAACAGCTGCCACACCTGTCCTCTTGTGGATTCCTTCACAATACACATGTTCCAAGGATGACAGTTTAACTGCAACAATCTGCTGAACATACCAGTTACACTGTTTTAAGGTGTGAATTCTTCAGTGCATGTCAGCACATTTTTTGTTTAGCATTCTTTGGTAATTTAGCTCCATTTGAAAAGATAAGCAGTAAGATCTAAGTTCTACAAATGCACACTCAACCTTTGACTCTGTGTTTTACTCATGAACAGCTCTGTAAGATTTTTTTTTCTAGCGGTGATTGTCACCACTTTAGCTCGAAGGCATCTTTTGGGTTTCAAAACAACATAACTGCTACTACTTACAGAGACACAAAGGAATCATTGTCTAAATAAACTGGCAGTCAGACTCATCTGATTGAAAGCTATACCTAAAAAAATTAATGACTTTAATTTCACATTGCCTGGATTACCTCAGGGAAAGGATCTTCCCGTAAACTTGAGATGCAGCAGATAAAAATCTTCCCGTATGTTTAAGAACCAGCAGTTAAAATAAAGACTAAACATGTGGCATAATCGGACACTATATTTGCCTATTACACTGACTTTTTGTTTTGGGTTCTGTAAAATGAGTGTAGACTGTATAAATATTTAGTCAAATTTAACGAGAAATGATGCAAAACACACAAAAATGTAAATATTTTAAAATATTTGTAGCACCGTTTGGACTCACGTTGTACAGCTGTTGTGTATTTTTTATGGGAGAATAGTGGCAGGGTTCCAGCAGGACCTGTCTGTGTTCCCATGACAGTATACTTTAGTTACGTCCAGTTACGTTTGAGCCTCTGAAAATGGGGCACTAAGTATAAAAATGGATCTAATTCTTAAAGATGGAATACTTTTGTTAAATGCCTTGAATTAAACTTGGAAGCCTGCATGTCAATCACATCTTGATTGTTCATTCATTTAAAATCCGCCATGTATTTCTGCAGCTCTGCACCACTTCAAGTGCTTCTGCTGTTCTTAGATCACAGGAACACAAGTATGAAGGACACCATTTTGATTTGCAATGACACTCTCATTTGGTGAGTAGTTGGTAGCACCCCTGGGCATGCCTCAGTGTAGCTTCAAGACTTCAAGACTTTATTTGCCATTTTTGTATATATATATATATATATATATATATATATATATATATATATATATATATATATATATATATATAAAAACGGGATCACTTGCCTCCCCAAGTGATTCCCAGTTAGTTGGGGTGATTTATTAGTTTAGTCAAGCTTCTGTTTTTTCACTATTTAGTGGATATTATGTTCGTGATTGTAGATATCTTTTTTAAAAATGTACTTTATTAGCAATTCTATGGGTTTTGTTTAGGTGTGTAAGCTGTCTCCTTGTTGCAGGTTATTGATTTGGCAGATAAATCACTGAAATCTGTCACACCTCTTCCTTGCCAGTACCAAGTGTGTGTGCTTTTACTACCAACTGGTAATATAATAAAGGCGTATTAGATGATTTTTTTTCCTGGGGTGCAGTTCCCCAGGTGGAATTCTTTCTTCCAGTTCTCTTGTAACTACCCTCTGCCACATTCACTTTTTCTTTGGAATCTAACAGTCTCTAAAGAGATGGGGACTTTGACATAATGCTGTCACTAGATAAACAGTCAAGGTGTCGACAGTACTCTGCAAAAGTCTTTAGCCATGTCATGGGGCTGCATTTCAGCCAGTGGTGTTAGAGATCTTGTCAAAACTGATTATTATGATTTTGAGCCACCGTGCAACAACATCTGACACATGACAATGATCCCAAACACACAATGCAGTAACAGCACAGCTGGATAGAAAATACACAAAGGAATACAGTGGTGTGAAAAAGTGTTTGCCCCCTTCCACATTTCCTGTTTTTTTGCATGTTTGTCACACTTAAGTGTTTCGGAACATCAAACCAATTTAAACAATAGTCAAGGACAACACAAGTAAACACAAAATGCAATTTGTAAATGAAGGTGTTTATTATTAAAGGGTTATAAAGCCATTTCCAAAGCTTTGGGAATCCAGCGAACCACAGTGAGAGCCATTATCCACAAATGGCGAAGACACGGAACAGTGGTGAACCTTCCCAGGAGTGGCCGGCCGCCCAAAATTACCCCAAGAGCGCAGCGACGACTCATCCAAGAGGTCACAAAAGACCCCACAACAACGTCCAAAGAACTGCAGGCCTCACTTGCCTCAGTTAAGGTCAGCGTTCATGCCTCCACCATCAGAAAAAGACTGGGCAAAAATGGCCTGCATGGCAGAGTTCCAAGGAGAAAACCACTGCTGAGCAAAAAGAACATTAAAGCTCGTCTCAATTTTTCCAAAACACATCTTGATGATCCCCATAACTTTTGGGAAAACATTCTGTGGATCGATGAGACAAAAGTGGAACTCTTTGGAAGGTGTGTGTCCCATTACATCTGGCGTAAAAGGAACAGTGCATTTCAGAAAAAGAACATTATACCAACAGTAAAATATGGTGGTGGTAGTGTGATGGTCTGGGGCTGTTTTGCTACGTCAGGACCTGGAAGACTTGCTGTGATAAATGGAACTATGAATTCTGCTGTCTACCAAGAGATCCTGAAGGAGAATGTCCGACCATCTGTTCGTGTACTCAAGCTGAAACGAACTTGGGTTCTGCAGCAGGACAACGATCCTAAACACACCAGCAAGTCCACCACTGAATGGCTGAAGAAAAACAAAATGAAGACTTTGGAGTGGCCTAGCCAAAGTCCTGACCTGAATCCTATTGAGATGTTGTGGTATGACCTTAAAAAGGCCGTTCATGCTCGAAAACCCTCTAATGTAACTGAATTAGGACAATTCTGAGAATATGGTTTCAGAGCCTTTGATAGAATACACCTTTTATCCAGTGAGAGTGTGTGGGTGGGAGAGGATTCTTCCAGTGCATCAGGATAATACGTCTAGCTAGCAGTGTGAGGAAGGCACAAGGTCAGCAAGGTGGTGACAGCAATTGGTTTTAGGGAGGGCCCTGAATAGAGCAGTGAGTGGAGAGGGCTGTACTGTGGTCGAGGTGATTACAGAAAAAGAGTCAAAAACAGATTCACAAAATTGGGATAGAGAGGAACAGGTCCAAAACATATGAGAGAGAGTGGCTGGACTCAAGCAGCACTTCACACAACTTGAATCCACCTCCGGAAAGATTCGAGCCAATTTACTTTTGGACCAGTGTACTCTATGGACTACTTCACACTGAATATTTCTGTGTCGGGCACAAATGGACGAAAAGTGAATGCGTTTTAAAATGGTTTGCCACACTTCATCATCAATCACTATGTTCAGCTCGTCAGACCAGGTAGCAAGAAGTTGATCCAGCCCAACGGTCAAATAAAAAATTAAAATGTTGATATTGTACCCTTTGGAGTGGGACTAATTTCTAGTAATCTGTCAGCCATAGTGGAGGCAGGGATTATCGGGAAACCAAAGAAGCAGTGACAAATAAAGTCCCTAACTTGCAGGAATCTAAAAAAGTGGGCACCCGGCAAGTTAAAATTCAAAGACAGTTAAGCAAATGAGGCAAAAATTCCATCTAAGTACAGGTCTTTCACAGAAAGAAGCCCATGGCTTTTCCACACAGCAAACATCTTATCAATGAGTGAAGGTGGAAATAAGGATTTGAATCTAGTGGTGATAAAAGAGTTATTCTCTGGCTCCCAGAATGTTGCGTAATTTGAGCCCATATTCTAAGACAGTTCTCAACAATTACATTGTTAGTATGAGATACAGGAGATGTTGCTGGGGGAAGGCATAAGAGACAGTACAAAGAAGCAGAGCTACATGAAGCCTCCTCCACTGGTAGCCATTTGGGAGTTAGCACTGCACCAAAATAACATTGTGCGGATATTAGCAGACCAATAATAAAATAGGAAATTTGGTGTGGCAAGCCCTTCCATTTCTTTACTTTTCTGTAAGATACTCCTTTGTTCCATAAAAACTGAAATACTGAAGCATCAAGTGACCGAAAAAAAAAGTGTTTTGGGATAAATACTGGTATGCACTGAAAATGGTACATAAATTTTGGCAACACATTCATCTTGATACAGCTAATCCTGCCAGCTGGAGACAGCGGCAGCATAGACCAGTACTGTAAGTCTTGAGTCAGCTGATCAAGTAAAGAAAGTTCAGTGCTGAACTTGAGGCTTCAATATGAGAGTCCATTAACCAATGGGTGAACTGACAGTAGCTATCTTTTCTATTTAGTCTCTGATATAATTACAAAACTCCCATATCCTGTGCATGAGATTTTGGGAGTTTCTTACTAAATACTTTCCTCTTAGTATTGTGTGGCCAATATTGACCACTGCAATTAAAAAAAAGAGATGGATTGAGAAGTTGGAGTGAAAATGCCAGTTTGGAAAATGAAACCACTAAATTTGTATATTCTTTTTAATTTAACTGAGCTTTGCAGCCTCAACTGACTACGGGGGGCAGCTCATTCTTTATCTGTTCACTGTGTTCACCAGTGTGTAATCACCAACTTTGTCTTTGCAGTGAAGCTGAACCAAAATATTAATCGAAAAACATGAACACAGATGAAAAGTGCCGCAGAATTAGTTCACCTGCACTTTACACATTGTTGTTATTATTATTATTATTAAAGCTACTTTCAGCTGCTCCCTTATTCACAGGGGGTTGCCACAGTGGGTAGCTTCACATGTTTGACTTTTATGCCACATGCCCTTCCTGACTCACCCCCAAAAGGAGTTGACTGTTCATTGAAAATATAGCCTAAAAAAGGCACAGGTAGGCAGGTATTTTATTTTTTTTAAGTTTCTGAATAATCCCTCTTTTTTGTGCTTGTGAGGACAGGATGCGTCTGTACAGTGAATTTTGCCCTGCCTGGTCATAGAAAGCGTTTTGGAACAAGGAGGAAAGTCAGATTGATTTATATGGCTGTCTGACCTCCCATCCTGACACACAGTTATGATTCTTGGCCATCTGTCCAAAATGGCAGTTCTCTGGAGAGACATTCCTCCTTGACACCCCCAATAAACAAAAGGAAAAGGATATGGGGAAAACATAAATAAAAGTAAGGCTGTCAGGGCTGTCTGTGGGTAACATATAATGTCAATTGCTGATTTCCCAGGTGGAACAAACTGGATCAAATTAGGCTGAAATGAAAAGATCTCAATTTAAAAATGTGTTGTATAAACGTTTTGCAACTATATATACAGCTGGAGAGTGTAGTGACAACACTACTGTCTTTAAGGCTACCAGCTGATCTACACCATCGCAACAGTGATCCTTGTGATACTTGGCAATAAGATGAAGGTGCGATAAAGAGGTGCCTAAGAAATATAACAAGCTGTCCATACCTAAGGGTTTAGAAACTACTAAGCAAAGACTTGGCTAACCACTTGAAGAGAAGTACCAGAGACATAAAAAGTGGCAGAGGAACAATATGAGGACAGCTCCCCACCAAGGCTGGAGACAGCACTCTTCATATTCATGATCCACACCTACTGGAAGCTAATTGAAATCCACGAGCACCTGGCAGCACAAATGAACAAGCTGCTAATGGCTAAGACACACCCAGAATGGCTGACTGAAAGCTGGACAGCTCTGATCTCCAGGGATCCCCAAAGGGACCGGTTAATAACCTGCCTCAGCACAACATGGAAGCTCCTGTCAGGTATCGTAGCAGCTAAGATGAACAGGCACGTGGCTCAATACATGAGTGGGGCCCAGAAAGGAATTGGCAGAAAGATCAGAGGAGCAAAATACCAGCTACTGGTAGATAGAGCAGTCACTCGAGACTGTAACACCAGACTGATCAACCTGTGCACCACCTGGATTGATTACAGGAAAGCCTGACTCAGTGCCTCATAGGTGGATCCTGGAATGCCTAGAAGTATACAAGATCAACAAGACTAGTGTGAACCGCAGTGTGAACGTAGCCTTTATCAGGAACTGATTGGGGATGTGGAGAACAGGCCTGAACCCCCTCAGCCAGATCGTTACCAAGATTGGCTACGCTTACCAGCTACAGAATGAAGCAAACATCAGCCACCTCAGCTTGCCATCAAGCTATATGCAAGGAGTGAATGAGATATTGATCTACTGATCCACACCTCTAGGAGCTACAGCAATGACACTGGGATGTCATTTGGACTGGAGAAGTGTAGTTGGATGGTAACAAAGAGAGTGAAGGTAGTCAGAATGGAGGGGACTGCTACCAGAAGGCAACATTGCAAACACTGAGGACAGCTATAATTACCTTGGAATCCCACAGGCAAATGGGAACCATAAAGAGGCCATTAGGACAGATGGACCCCACCAAATACTTGCAGAGAGTAAAGCAAGTCTTGAGGAGTCAGCTGAATGGGAAGAATATGACAAAATCCTATCAATGGCTGGACAAAGTTGGGCTGAAAGACAGCACATGGGCACTAATCATGACAGCACAGGAACAAGCTCTAAGCACAAGATTGATAGAGGCTGCCACACCAGGCAAGACCCCAGGTGCAGGATGTGCAGAGATGCCCCTGATTTAATCCAGCACATAACAGCAGAGTGCAAGATCCTAGCAGGCAGGGCATACATGGAACGCCATAACCAAGTGGCTGGCATGGAATACAGGAACATCTGTGCTGAGTATGGCCTGGAAGCCCGGAAGTCAAAATAGGATATGCCCCCCACAGGTGGTTTAGAATGACTGCGCTAAGATCCTGTGGGACTTCAAGATACAGACAGACAAACTGGTGATTGCTAACCAACCAGATATAATAGTGGTGGACAAACAGAGGAAGAAGGCCTTAGACATAAATGTAGCAATACCAAGTGACAGCAACATCAAGAAGAGGGAACACAAGAAGCTCAAGAAATTCGAAGGGCTGAGAGAAGAGCTATTGAGGAGGAACTGGATTGAGAAGTTGGGGTGAAAATGTGTGATTGCACAAGGAAATTTCTCAATACTTATATTGAGTTGAACATAACTTTTCTTTGTGCCAAAAATTAACACATCTTAGGCAATCCTGTTTCTTGATATACTGCTCACTGGAGTAAGGATCCTTAAAAGGCAAAGCCTGCTGTTCCTGATATATTTCATACTGGTATATCTGGTAAAAAGTATATCTTTGTGTGAGCCAATGTGTAGGGTTTTGGGTGGAAACAACCCCTTTTCATGAGAGCAACCACATTGCTTTAGATGCACAGAGATTAAATAAAATGTAAGAGGTGACTCAGATTTCCAGAGCTCTAACTTCCTTTTCATGAAGACTATACAAGTACAGTGAAATTAAATAAGACACATCCTGGAATAAAATATAAAGCAAAAGCATAAGCGTTCTAACAAAAACTACAACAGAAATGTAAATGGTAACAAAATCATTTTAATTTTTTAAAAAAAAGGCAAAATAATCCCTTCCATACCTTCCACACTCAGTGGTACAGTACAGTCCAATCAGCTGATTAAAAATGGAAGGCAGCTGGAGCATCCTCATGAAACCCCACCCCCAACAACCGGAAGTGAATACATTTAAATATGATGTTAATTCAGGTATTCATAATTATTATTCATTGAAATATCATTTCAGACAAAGTCTTCAGGAAAAATCAAATATACAAAGTAATCCATCTCCTATGAGCTCCTTTGCTGTATGTCTGTTTCTCTCTGGGTAAGACTGTTGTTATTTCAATAAAAGCAAAGCAATTCCTTATCACAGCAATAACAACTAAAACAATTTTCAAAGAATAAAGAAACAAAAGTAACACCTACACTGATCTCCATGATATCCATAATATATACAAGTTTTTTGAACTACAAACCAAATTTACCCATTCACACTCTGCTGAAATTCTGTTTTTCAGCACCTCTCTCTGTCTCTCTCTTTCTCTTTCTCACGGATCATGGCCAGTTTGGGGCTCAGGGCCAGGGATCAATGACCTTGTTACTAGTGAACCATCTGCTCAGCTTCCTGAGCACAGCTGAGATGTCCAAAGCTGTGCACTAACTGAACTGCCACCGTTTGGTTAGTGCGTGGAGTTGTTGTAAAGGTTTGTTTTTTGTTTTGGGGTTTCTGGAGTCTTTCAACACCTGCCTGCTGTGGCCAAAATTGAAGTGGTTGCAAAAAATAAATGAATACTAATTTTAAAAAAAAAGTGATCAGAGGTGTTTGATTTAAAGACTAACCAGGTCTCTTCTGTTTAGTGCTTTTTTCAGTGGAGTTTTTCTTTCACAAATGAAACGAGAGCTAAATTCCTAGCAATGTACTCACTGACAACTGACAAATACCAATGATGCTATGATGTAATATGCTGCTATTACAGGACTTACATAGTCATCACCCACTTATAAGTCATTTGAACCTCATCTCAACTATGTAAAAAAAAAAAGCTAACTACAGGACTGTTGACAGGAGTAAAATGTTAAGATGTAAAGATGTGAAAATACATGATATCAGTGATGAAATAACAAAAAGAAAAAGGTGCTTTAAATGAGTGGAAATTTGCTTTATAAGGACATTTTATCATACATAAACTGAATTTCCCTTAAATTAAAAGACAAACAGTAGATGTGGTGGTGGTGGTTATCACTGCCACCCCACAAGAAGAATGGTTTGAATCCAGACTAGAGCCTTTCTGTCTGGAGCCTCCCTGTGTCTGCGTTGGTTATGTCAGAGAGAACCTGCAAAAACAGTCCAAAAACAGTGTGGGTGTAGCTCATATTTGTGTGAATGTGAGCGTGAATCAACATCTGTATCTCTGTGTTGGCCCTGCAACAGATTGGTGACCTGTCCAGGGTGTACCCTGCCTCTGTGACACCAATTCTGTCCTAGAAAGTGTACAAAAAGTGAATGTTAGGATACCCAAACACATGAACACTTTGTAATTGATCATATGCTTGCAATAATACTGGGGATTTAAGTTTGCTTTTGAATGTGAAGTCAGTTCACGATGGATCTCTATTTACAGTAAAATAGATATTTGTCTGATGACCTGAGAGGTCTGAGTAGGTAATAAGCAGTGGGTAAATTGGAGATGTACCAAGGGGCCAAACTGTTAAGTCATTTATAAAACAACCAATATATTCTTATGTTATTTTGATTGGCGTACAAATAGGTGATGAATGAAGAGTGTCTACTGAACACTCACAGTATGTGAAAGACATACATCATATAAAGCAGGTGGGTGTGCACATTTTTCAAAAGGCCAAGGGGTTCTTGGGGCCCACAGACAGTGTGATGAAATATTTCCAGAGAAACACAAAACACTTCCTGTTTCACTTGGGCTGCTTTACCCAGACAGCTTCCTGAGTGCTTGCCAGGCTGAAAACAGACAGGAAAATAAGAAAAAGGGTATGGTCTGGTAGGACGTCATCAACCTTTATCACAGCGCTGTTCCTAGAAAAAGCATGCACTAGATTCACAAAAACAAAAAGAGCATCTGGTTTTGCCAGACTGGCATCCATGTGTGTCCGGGGCCCTGAGCTGAGCTAAGCTGAGTGCTTTCATGGTCCATCAAGCTCTTGGGCTCTCTTTGAAAATACAGTTTACCCTCTTCTGGTTGTTGTTGCAACATGATGATAGAGATTATTTTTTGGGGTCTACAAACATAGCAATATGCAAATCCACCAACTGTGTTCTGGCACTTGGCTGAACTGCACACATCTCCTGCTAGAGTGAACGTTAATACAGCCACCTGCCCATTCTCACACTCTATC
Organism: Pterophyllum scalare; assembly: GCA_024447675.2. Taxonomy (NCBI): domain Eukaryota; kingdom Metazoa; phylum Chordata; class Actinopteri; order Cichliformes; family Cichlidae; genus Pterophyllum; species Pterophyllum scalare. Next base: position 90,305 of record JAMQGT020013863.1, read on the forward strand.
AAGTGCTGAGTTAAATTCAACAGACTGCAACTGTGAGACAAGTTTGTTTGAAGTCAAAACACAGCTGGTGACTTTTACATGGTCATAACAGTCTATTTGCAGCAAAGGAGAGGAAAGTAATTTCCACTTTATTTTTTTCTCTTAATGTTGCAATATTTACAGTATCACATAAAAGTAATATGAAATTTTGTCAGTCCCAGACATACGGAGAAACATAATTCATCATCCCAACTAATTAAAAATCCTGGGGAAAATCTTTTGATCATCATATGATAAAATGTAGTCAGAGCTGTTTTTATTTTTATTTTTATTTTTTTACAATTTGAGCACTGTTCGGTTTCCTACACAGCTGTTGTCAGAGACATGTTAAAACTGTAGCTATGAGACTGATGCGCTGACCTTGAACTGAATGCTCCAGATCAGACAAACCATACTGTCTGATGCTGCTTTTTAAATTTCTCCCTGCTCTCCTTTTATGGTAGAATTATGCAACACAGCGCTGTCTTTTTCGCTTTTTACTTAACATTGCTGGCTGATACTGTACTCATTTTACTAGGAGCACAGCACAGTGGTGCAGTGGTTAGCACTGTTGCCTCATAGCAGGAAGGCCCTGGGTTCAGTGCATTCTCCTGGCTTCTTCCCACAGTCTGAAGACAATTCAATTTTATTTATATAGCGCCAAATCACAACAAACAGTCACCTCAAGGTGCTTTGTATTGTGGGTAAAGACCCTACAATAAAAATAAAGATCCTACAATAATAGTAAAGACCCTACAATAATAACAAGCATGGTGGTAGGTGATTTTAAAATGTGAGTGTGAATGGTTGTCTGTCTCCATGTGTTAGCCCTTTGGTAAACTGGTGACCTGTCCAGGATGTATCCTGCCTCTTGCCCTATGATAGCTGGGATAGGCTAATCTACAGTCCAGTATCGGGCCCTGGTGAACTTCCAAAGGGGAGCAATAACAAGCAACCCAAGAAATTGCACACTGCTATGAGATTTGCACAACCCAACACTGGGAGGTTCTGCAGCAGCTGACAAGAACTGCAAGATAGTATTATGTACTGAGCATCGGCCATAATGAATTAGTAATCCCTTTATTTGTCCCACAATGGGGAAATTTCAGGTGTAATGGTGTAATGAGGTGTATGTGGAGAGCTCAAATGATACTAAAAGACATTCCCCACACCCTCTGTCAACCAATACAGCAGCAGCTGCTATCACCAGACCGGACCACCAGGCTTTTAGTTAAGGTTCTTCCCTGAGGCTTTGAGATTACAGTACATTCATCATCAGCCGTTTAACATGAAACCTTTGAAAACCTCATGTTGCATAATGATAAGAAATGATGTTGACTCTTGAATCTGTGTGAGCTGAGGTTATTCTGTTTAATACTACATTACAATGGCATACATTATGAAATACCATGAGGATTAAAGGCATACAAAGCTGCAGCTAAAGCTAAGAAAAGGTCACAAATAATTAAGGTTTTATGAAGTTCATGTCATGTTTCCACAAGTAGAAATCAAAGGCAGCAAGAAAATGTCTATATATAAGATTTTAAAATAATCCAGTGTGAGTGAAGTTTGCTGCAGAGATATTTCGAAAAGGTGCGACACCCTGGTTTGCTGTGTGATTATGGAATTTATATCTATTTAACCCCCAAAACTTTTCTTTGACAACAAACACTCAAAAATATCAACTAACTGTTTGACAAACAAACAAAACAAAGAACGCTTCAGCACCCACACACCACAACTCAAAAACTTTGCAAAGTAGACTAACAGACATCTAGCTGATTAAAAGGCTGGAAAATCTTTTTTAAAAAACAAACAAACAAAAAAAAACCCAAAGTGCTTTCTTTTCATTTTAACTTTTACTATGCACTGCAGCAGCATGTACAGGGGCATACTAAGGCAGTGGCCACAGTCAGAAACAGTAAGAAAAATGCCCTCCTTTTTTCTTTTCCTAGTACTACGTGCAAATTGTTGTATAAGTGTAGAAATATGTCGTTTGTCATTTGTCTTGTGGCTATGATAATGTTGATAAAAAACTGACTGAATAACACAAGTGAAAGAAATTATCAGAACATTAAGGCTTGACTGTAATGGCATCATATCAGCTGTTGCCCATCTAGCCTGCCAGAGGTTCATTAATCCATCCAAATCAATAAGGGCAGTATTATTTCATCCAAAAGGCCATCAGACTTTAAATTAGATTACCAGTCCACCATATGTTTAGACCACTGAATAACCCTGCATTGTTTCCTTTTTTTTGACATAAAATTATGGTTCTGGTGTGTTTGGATTTTTTGATGACTAACTGCATCCTGGCCCCTTTGTCCATTGTCATATTATAAGATTTCATGTTATTCTAATGTGTGGGAATGAACTGCATGTTTGTAATTTTGCCTGCCTCAAACTGCCCCTTGAGAAACCAAGTGTTTTGACTTGATATGCGCAGTTCCCAACTCTGTGAAGATTTTACGTTCATTTACAGGTATTCTAACAGGTTATGTGGAAATGAGTGAAGAGTGAGGACTGCCTACTGGAATGATCACTTTCCTTTTCATTCAGCTTGTTGCAGTTTTTCATTCCTTTTCCTGGCAGTATCCATTCAGGTTTGTTTGTGCAATCTTCAAGTCATAACTTATCATTCTCTTTCCACCTGGCTGCTTTTGCATACTTCTATCACAGGGGAAGTCAACAGTGGACAAACTGCTACATAGTTCAGTATATGTCATTCAGCCTTCCAGATCTGAAGTTTTTGTGCCAAGGGAAATTAATCCATTATTAATTTATTATTTTCAAATAGTTTTTATTATTTGTATGACGTTTCATTGGATTTAGTTATTGTCGCCCACATACACTATTATTTTCATTCTATCATCCTTGGTTTTATTTTATTTTTCCCCCAAAAACACTATTGTGCCCCTAAGGAAAGCAAGGAAAGATAACAACTCACAGCTGGCCTGATAAAGTATGTCTGTAGCTGACAGCTGACACTGCTGTAACCTTAAACTCCCTCATTCCATGTTAACTTACACCACTTTCTGACATTACTGGACTCGTGAATTGAGTAACCAAAGTTCAAGTGAAAGCTTCCTCGGAGGAAAGATGATTATCTCATCTTCAGCTAATTTTCCTCTTTATAATATATTGTTCAAGCATAATTGTACATGGCCCTAAGAAACTGGTCATATTGCCAAGACACAATTTAAATGCCAACCTGCAGATTTTCCCATGTTCTACTTTCTTTACCGGCAGTAAATTCTACAAGAGGGCCCTGCTACATTTTTTTGTTTCCTGGCAGTTTGGAGATGTGGTACATTCCAGGGCAGAGAGATATATTTCTGTGGCCTGGGAATTGTTTTTGACCTGATTTTTTCTGACTCATTCATACTGATTTGACAGTATAGTGACATTACTTATACAAAGACTTAACAAATGGCCCTTTCTTGAAAAAAATTTTGTTTGATGCAACAGTCTGTGAGAACAAATTCCTTTCAAAATGTTTTAGATTTTTGCCCTTAAATCCCAGAACACCCATTCATTCTTACTGCTTAATACACTACTGAAACCTTTATTTGAAATCACTATCAAAGTGCCAACCACAGGGACGTTTAAATGGAAATTTTGTAACTGACTGCGTCATGTGTGCGTACATCCATTACTAAGTTTGAATAAACCAAAACCAAAAGAAACAAAAACAGAATCATTACTATATGAGCACAAGCCAATAAATCTTGTTTAAGCTGATTTGGAAATTAGCTCTATGGGTTTGCAAACAGGAAGTCAATGTAGTATCGAAAGCTAGAAAAGTGTCCATTTTAATCACCCCACCACCAGCAGCCCGAACCGTTGATACAAGGCAGGATGGAGTCAAGCTTTTATGTTGTTTATGCCAAAATCTGACCCCAGCATCTGAAACTGAGACTCCTCAGACCAAGCAATGTTTTTCCAGTCTTCTGTTGTCCAGCTTGTGTGAGCCCATGAGAATTGTAGTCTTAGGTTCCTGTTTTTAGATGACAGGAGTGGCACCTGCTGGGGTCTTCTGCTGCCCCTCAGCTTCAAGGTTTGACACATTGTGCATTCGGAGATGCTCTTAAGCATACTTTGATTGTAAATGAGAGGTTAGTTGGGTTGCTGTTGTCTTCCTATCAACTCAAAGCAGTGTGGCCTTTCGCTCTGATATCAGAAAGGCAGAGAGCCCAGAAAGCTCGCGCTAACTTCTCACTTTTTCAGACCATTCTCTATAGCTCCTAGACATGGGAAAATCCCAGCAGATCAGCAGATTCTGATCTACATGTTCAAAGTCCTTTAAAGTGCCTTTCTTCCCTAATTCTGATCAAGGTTTAGTAAGTTTTAGCAGATAAGATGTGTTCAACCCCACATTACCTCTCTAACCTCTTCATCACAAACAGCTCATGAGCAAGTTAACAATTGCTTATTGTAGCTCTCCAACAGGTCGCCTTGACAGTTTGTCTTTGTAGCAATGTGTTTTGTAGTGACTAATTGGTGTAACCCATTTTAATTTAGGAATACAGTAGCATAAATTCCACTTAGTAAGCACTTATGTGAAAATAACCATGAGCTTATGAAAGCTTAACTTTGCTCATGATGTTTAATGTGCAAAAAAATAAGATGTGCTAACTTGTAAAGTTTTGGCGGTGCTTTCTTTCACTTCTTCCTGTGGCTAACCACCTGAGTCATGTGTAAAGACTGTCTTTGCCCCAGAAAACAATCCTGCAAGTTGTTTGTGCGAGTGATTTTTAAAACCTACAGTTACCTACAGTTACATTTTTAAACTAGGCCACCTCTAGTGGCAATGAAGTGAAAGTAAATCATGTGCTTATATGATGTGGAACGTGGCCCCCTGTTAACCATCACAATGGACCTTTCAGACATCTGTTTAATGTTGTGAAAGAGGCTTTTTCAAAACCAGCTCATGATCTTTTCCTAACCCTTGTTGCAAGAAGTTGCAGTGTCCAAAGTTAAAACAAAAAGTAAACAGTGAATAATGACAAAGGTTAAAAGTGGTTCCAGACACAATCGCCGGTCTCACACTCTAAAGTAGAGATTTTTCTTTTTTGGGGGGGGTGCCTTTATTCAACAGTTGAGCAGTGAAGAGACAGGAACGGGGGAGAGAGAGCAGACACACAGAACCTGGGTTGCTGCATTTCAGCTGTGAGGCACATGGGCACCTGCTCAACCAGTGAGTTCAAATGGTACTCCACCCCTGCCCTACCTACCTGCTAGTGCAGACTTTTTTTTTCTAAAAGGGAAACACTCCTATATATTGTTACAGAAATGCCCTCATGAGTAGCTTCAGGATCTAGAACCAAACATCCAAAATGACTGTTTAGTTGAAGGGCTTGTTGTAAACTATACAGACAGAAGTGTGCTTTAGATCTTCTCATCCAGCTCTTGCCACATGTCACTGCAGAGACACAGTTTTGTCCTTTGGAGTGAATCATTTGAAGGAATGTGCTTGTTTATTAGCAAGACCGCAATGGAAAGAATTTGTCCCCTGCAGGGATTTATACAGATTAATCGATAAGCCCATCTTTATAAAGGCTACAAACATGTTAGTTTAATGGTTTGTTTGCATACTATTTCTCTACAAATAATTATGAGATTAATGCCTTGGGCAATAGTAGATCCCAGAGAGAAACAATATAGCAGTTTTCTGGTTTTTTTCCCCCCAATTAAAGGCTGCAGTGAGTTACTTAACATGTTTTATAATTAAAAAAAATAGAACATGTTAGGTAGTGACTTACTTACTTCTATACATCTCAAACTTAATTCTGAGGTAGCCACATCTGCTCAATATTTTCACACGAGGTAATAAAAGAAATAGATTTATGAACAAGCACCACCGAGAGCTGCTAAGTGCTGAGATATCTTACATCCTTCACATCCTTCAGATTTGAAAACTAATGAATGAATGAGTGAATTCTTGGGGAATTCTTTGGTTGCAGCAGTTGAAATGACAATGAAAGCTGAATAAGGTGCTCTGCTGCCTGTCCAGTGATGCAGAGGGTGGCCAGGGTTATCCATAATGGATAACAGTTCAGTAAACTCCTCTTCACCACAGCTTTAAAAGTGTTCAGTTTGCAGCCAGTCACAGAGCCAGACTTCCCGATCAGTTTATCTAGTCTGTTGGTTTCACTGGCTCCAATGTTGCTCCTGCACTCGCATCAACTAAGCGACAGAAAATCTATCATTTTCCTGCAAACACTGAAGGATCTCAGCTTCCTTAGGAAATGGAGCCTCATCATCTTTTTCGGTCTTCCAGTTTAGCCTGTTGTCGATGTGAACACCCATGTACTTACACTCCTCCACCACATCAGCATCCTGTCCCAGGTTAGAAAGGGTTGTGTAGCCAACCTCTTCCTTCTCAGTCATTCAGTCATCTCAGTGAATCATTCACTAGTGCTCTGTACTCCTTCTTGTCCTACTCATCACTAATATGTCCGACCCCCGCAGACTCGTGTTTCTGTAGGTGGGGTGACCCGGAGTTGTACTAAAAGTCTGAGGTGTTTGAGCTGTTTCAATTTAAGAAGTTTATTGGCAGTCAGGTTCCACTGAAAACATTCTTCTTTTCTTTGCTAATTGGTAAACTGCACCATATTATCCCCATAACTGCCTTTTTATGAAGTCATCATTTCTGCTAATTCCTGGAAAGATAATTGATTGTGAGGCAGGCTCAGCCTGAAAAAATACAACACTGTGGCCTGTTTAGACAGGAAATATACACTTTCCAGAAATATTTTGATAGTAGCACAATGTTCATAATGTTGGTTCTGAATGGCACCACAATTGATTTGATATGAAACAAGCGAGCTGTAATTAAAGAGAGAGTCTTTAGGTATAATTCAAAGGTTTTCATTAAAAATATAAAAACATTGAACAATTACAGTCATTTTTTAACACAGTACCTCACAGAGGGTTAGGGTTTTTAGGGATCTTTCTCAGAATAATAATAAATCTGAATCCTTAGCTTGTAACATCGAAATAATGCTAATGAAAATCGGAATGATGCTGTTTCTCAACTGATGCTATAACGAGACAAAATATCCGTTGAAATGAAATGTTCATTAAAGCAAAGAGTGTCATATAATCCCCCATAAAATCACAACTTGGTGTAGTTACACAAAGATTTCGGGACTTATGGTTGCAATTTTTTCTGCCTGGTTAATTTTTAAAATGCTGTTTAGGCAATCCAGGTTAGTTTGACTCAAATCCAGAACATCCATCACAAAATAAATGATTCCATACAGTCACTGGATCTATAGTCATTACATCAAAACTGCCTCTATTTGATTTTATCTATCATTTCAACCATAAACAATCAGAAATTACATCCACTACATGTAAGCCATACTAAACTGGCTTCTCTTGTATTGTTTAACTTGGTACAAGAAGGTAGGCTATTGGAATTTCTTCACACTATGCTGTAAAGTATGAAGGAGAACCTCAGTATATTTTGGCATCCTATATATGGCTGATAATGATGCTTTGAGTGGGATACATACAACACGGACTAACTTGGCCTTAGGAGCCGAGTCCTCACTCTGTCTAGAGGTCAGTATTTGAAAATCATGCAGCAGATTGCATCTTCTGCCTTATGAGCTACTATTCTATGTTTCTGTGGGAAAGAAGTCAGAGCTGTACAGCACTTTGAATGACCTCAGCTGGACTGCATCTGCAATCAGGATGCTTGGTCTGATGTCCCCTTGTGAACAAGAACTCCAAGCCAAATAACTGTGTGTGATCTTTTGAAGATAAATGCTTTCCCAGACAACACAGGGACATTTAATGCTTCACTAATGCCACTGTGTGTTTGTGTGTTCATTTGCACTACAGCTCTGACTTTGTGTCAGAGGAGTAAAAGATCATCATGTGATTGCTTGAGTGAAAGTTTGTCTCCACTTATGCGTTCCAAACTGTTAAAGGCTCTTCCCCCATTTTTTGTGCCACTGGAATGATGGATGTGGAGATAGGTAATTTGTTGCACCAGCATGTGGTGGATGTTAGCATTGTGAAATGCTAACAGATTACCAGTAAGTCTCATTGCGGCTCCTTTAAGTTTCATTTGAAGGTGTGCAGATGAGAAGTGAGATTAAGCAATTTCATGTGCTTACTATTTCAAAAACAAATTTCAAAAACATTCCCAAGCATGCCAGCTTCTTGGTCTTTTAAAAGATGGCCTTTCTTAGTTCTGTAAACACTCTGTACAGTAATTAGCTGGCATCCCAGCTGGCCAGGCCCAACTGACCACTGTTGCCAAACAGACCAAAATATCCTAAACAGAAACAGAAACAGTGTGCTTCAGGTTGTGCTGAGATGCTAAAAAAAAGTGGGAAAGAATGCAAAGAAACAAATTGTAAATACATGCAGACCCGAAGGCTAGAATATAAGCAAGTTATGGTATCAAATAAAGCTGATGTGCACCATGAGGACCAGGGCTACAATTAAGAGCACATGAAGAAAAACTATCTGCTTAATTTTTGGTGAAACCCGTAAGACTTAGACACCAAATGATTTTATACTTTAATCAAAACCTTACTGAATTTGAAAAGAATACTGCAATAATGTGGACCTAATGTAGGGTGAAAATGAAATGTGGAGGATTTATTTGAAACTTAATAAAAAATACTGAAATACTGGAAAGCAAAATGATACTCGTGAAACTATATGCATCAGAAAACAAAGAAAATATATACAAAGAAAATATATATAAATCTGAGCACCAGCTACTGTACAGTCAGTAAAGTCATGCTACATACATTCAGACAACACTAATTGGTACTGATTATTAATGCAAAAATCTAATCAGCTGATCACAGGTTAGCAACTCAAAGCATTTAGGCATGCAGACAAGCTCAAGACAGCCTGAAGTTCAAACTGAGCGTCAGAATGGGGAAGAAAGGTGATTGTACGTGGCGTGGTTGTTGATGCCAGACGGGCTGGTCTGAGTATGTCGCAAAACTGCTGATCTACTGGGATTTTCCAACACAACCATCTCTAGGTTTTACAGGGAATGCTCTGAAAAGGAAAAATTATCCAGTGAGTGGCAGTTCTCTGGGAGAAAAACCCTTGTTGATGTCAGACCTCAGAAGAGAATGGCCAGACTATTTTGAGCTGATAGGAAGGTAACGGTATCTTACTGCAGCAGATCACACCGCGTGCCACTCCTGTCAGCTAAGAAAAAGGAATCTGAGGTTACAGTTCACACAGACTCTCACTAAAAGTGAACAACAGATGATTAGAAAAATGTTGTAGCAACTGTGCTATGCTGTCATGTTAATATGGAACAAAATTTCTGAGGAATGTTTCCAGCACCTTGTTGAATCTATGACATAAACAATCGAGGCAGATCTGAAGGCAAAAGCACATCCAACTTGATACTAGAAAGGTGCGCCTAATAAAGTGGTCAATGAATGTATACAGCATGTATAGCATATGCTTGTGTGTAATTAGCAGTGCCATGCCGTGCACCTGTAACACAAGAGTATGCATTTCTATTTGTTTTAACTAAACCTTTTCTGAGAATGTGTGTTTATATTTGCTTTCAATTAAAGGGCAGTTTCACTGCTACCACTGACACTAACAGTCACCTCAAGGTGCTTTACATTGTAAAGACCCTACAATAATAACTTAGTGTGTTACATGCTCTCATACATATTTGAAAAAAGTTTGGAGCAGTTTGGTTGAAAACACTGAAGCAACACTGAGAGCCCTAGAGTTCTCACCGACAAAAGTACAAACTGTTTCGATGAGTTGTGAGATTCAGATGAGGAGTGCATCAACACAATATTATCTTTAGTAGTGACGTATGCATAGAAACTATAGCAGTGTGTACAAAAACAATGACAAAGGCTAACATGGGTGGGGAAATGCGCTACTGATTTGAGAACTGCATTAAGAGTAGTGAGAATGACGTGGGGTCAACCATCCAAAGCAACAGGAGGTGCACATGAAGTTGCTGGTAGGGCAGAGCAATGGAGACAAGTGTCAGGAGTGATTGATGACAGGAGGACAGCAGCAGGAGTGAAAGGGAAGGTTTACAAGATGGTAGAGAGACTCTCTGTGATGGCGGCACTGATATGAGGCCAAGCTGGAGGTGACAGTGTTGAAAATGCAGAGGGACAGCTCGGGCTGAGCAATTTGGAGATGTGAATGAAGAGGACATGAAGAGGGATGGTGTGATGGAGGAGGTTGCTAGGGACAGGGTAACGCGGTGAGCAGCCAGAAGAAGAAGAAGAAAGAGGGGAGAAAAGAAAAAAGAGAGGGAAGAAAGAGGAGGAGCATTAATGAAATACTGCTGAAATGTCCTGACTGAGAATAAGTGAAATAGCCTGATACAGCTGCCAGACTTCCATTTTTATTCAGAGTTTTTAATGTTTGTTATTAAACATGAACATGATGATACTGTACACTTAAAAAAAGAAAGAAAATCATGCCCACTGGCACCATGTCCCTGAGCATGTGCCCACTTTTCATCGAGTTATATAAATGCCTTTTACAAAAATTGAGGCCACACTGTATTTGTTTAACATGACATACTGACTTTCATCCAGCACATGAGCCTTCTCTTGATCCTCACCTCCCTTTTTAAACACCAGCTGCTTTGAACATTATGAAATCTCTTAAATGTTTCAACATGAAAGCAGTCAGTCTCGCTGCAGTTCAGTTAGTGTGAACATTTTTTTTCTTTCAAATTAGCCATTTCAAATCTTTCTTGATGGAAGAAAGGTATTTTAATACCGAAGCTGATGAAAAAGATACAAGCGAAGGGCCACACACTTAGAGGTGGGACCGGACTAACGAGCGTAACACTGAGGGAGGGCATTTAATCCGCACTTCCAGGAAATTTATACTGAAAGGCTTTGCACTTTCCTTTTCATGAAAAAGTCAGATGCATTGCAAACAAAAGGAAAACAGAGTTTTAAAAAAAATCATCAAACTAGCTCCGACATATTATTCGAACTTAAGAAAAGGCTCGAACTTAAGAAAAGGCTCCATTCATTCCACTGACAAGCATTTGATCATACTGCAGCTGATCGATGAAGTTTACCAGTGCATTCGCCTTACAACAAAGTGTTCTGAGATTACTGGGGTGAACTAGTATTACAAGAATATAAATGAATATACAATTCATGAATTTTTGGACAGTGTTCAGTTTCATTCTTTTTCTAATTTTGCCTCTGTAAACCACTACATTAATTCAATCAAGATATGACTTAAATACAGACTTTAAGCTTTAATTAAGATTACTGTTTTAACTCTTTAGGCATTACAGCCATTTTCAGAGGCTCAAAGTTAATTGGACAAATTAATATCAATTTAAAAGTAAGAATTGTTTTTAATGCTTGTCTGAATGTCTGGAACCCACGGGCATCACCAAATGCTGTGTTTCCTTTCTTGAGATGCTCTGCCAGGCCTTTACTACAGTCACTTTCAGCTGCTGCTTGCTTATGATTCTTTCTTCATTCAGTTTTCTATTTAACTCAAAAGCATACTCAGATGACTGAGATCAGATGGCTGACTGAGCCACTGAAGAAGTCTTTGCCTTGAGGAACTCCTGGGTCATTATTATGGTCATTATCCATTTGCACCGTGAAGTGATGTCTGATCAATTTTGCAGCATTTGGCTGTGTAGTGCAGACAGTTCCAATATCAAAAAACTGACAGGTCATTGACTACAAATGACTTTGAGCATTCCTGCACAGTTTATGCAGCACTTTAGTTAAACCACTTCAATTAAAGCTGAAAGTCTTCATTCAATCATGTGATGATTGGTTTATTGAAAATTTAAATCCACAGACATGCAGAAAAATAACAAAAAAAAGTCTCATATAAAAAAATACTCATGGACCCAACTGTAGTTACATAATAATAATAATAATATAAAACTGAATTGAATTAATGCTAAAACAAATTTTATAGTTTTATTTTGCCACCAAAAAGAAATAAAAAGAGCTTTTCCACGTTTTCTAAATAGGCCTGTATATAAATGGGGCAAACAGCATTTGTTTGAAATCACTCAATACACAGCGTCTCAAAAGTAGCCTCCAGAATAACCACAGAATTACAGCAATAATATGAACTAAGTTTACTTATTAAAATGTCAGAAAAATGTTCCATTTACCAGTCTGCTTGTGACACTGCAGCATATCAAGCAGAGTGGGATTAGCAGAGAGTAAAGTAAAGGTGTGCTCTGATGGCCTTCTATTGGCATTGTAGGCAGTTCGAAAGGCCAACGGAATGCAGTGTGAGTTTGTAGGGTTTAAGCCAAAGCTTTGGATGAACATCAGTCAGAATGCTAGTGGATAACATTAAGCCAAGGAGCCAGATAAGACTTGGCTGGGCTTTCAAACTGACAAGAAACAGGATAAAGAGCAACAGAGCAGAGAACAGCACAGTATGGACACAGCAGCTTCCAGCTGCTCTGATCAGCACAGAAAGAGACATTTCACCATTTCAAAAGTGAAGGTGAAAGTTTAAACAGCTGACAAAATGAAGAGTGGTGCTGATAGAAGGAATGTTTTTATTCCCACATTTTGAAGAAATACTATTTATTTCTGTTATTTATCAAGTGGCAAAGTTTATACTGAGAGATCTAACAATTCCCTCCATCTGCACTCAATAATGGGAAACTGGGTCTTTTCCTGCATTTATAAGATTCACAGAGCCAAGCTAAGAACAAAGATAGTTACGGTTTCTGTGCTTTGATGCACTGTTCCTTGAGAAAACAGTGACATAAAGGCACAGTATTTTCCTTCAGTTTACCGACATCACTAAGCCGAGTTTCGGGAAGGGTGATCCCATGTGCAGTGCTGTGCAGCGGGTGCCAAGAATTTCCACTAAATGGTGTCGTGGACTTGATGTTACCCAGCGTTGCCCTAATGCGCTTGTTGAAATGGAAACACTCAGAATTCAAAGCAGAGCATACATCTGTATCTCAACGCACAACATAACCTAATCCCCCACGCACTTAGCCAAAAGTTAAAGGAGACATGTCGTCATTTTCATTATTTTCTGTCATATTCATAATGTTACAATGATGGCTGTTCATTTTAAATTTAGCCCAAGTTTCAAATAATGAGGTGTATGTGAGCCAAAGGCTCAGACTTTATTCTCTCTGACTGATAGTTGCAATAAGCTGTCAGCTCGTGACAGATGTCTTTATAAGGTAATCTACTCTGTCACACCACATCTAAGCCAGAAACGATAAAGAATACCACACCTGACAGGGATATAGAAAGCATGTTTTATATATAACTATACACAGGTGTACTTTATACACATAGCAAGTTGAGATCAGGAGTATCTGTAATTGATTAATTCCAAATGGGCGCACAGTCAGTCTGTGGGAGCTGCAATTTTTGCAGGTTTGTACAGGATCAAATGATTATTTCAATCAGTGGCATGCAATTTATATTTAATAAATTTGTTCTTGTTTTTTGGTTGATATTCTGTCTCCATTAAAATGAAACTACAATAAAAATTAGAGACTGTTCATTTCTTTGGAAGCAAACTACGAATTCAGCAGGGGATCTCACCTGCTGAATTAAACTCTGACCGCCCTTTCCACTCTTCACCTGACTGCTGACTATTCAGGTTGGTAGTATCGCTCATGCCACTAAGTACTTAGATGTTTTGTAACTTACCTGCTAATTATCTATGCTAATAATCTTACCTGTTGTCCTCCGTAGCATATTCCCTCCTTGCATAAGCCTGCAAACTTTCAGAATTTCCTTCCTGTCCCACTCTGATCTTGTCGGAGACAGACTTACCTGTGTTTAATCCCGCGGAGATTGGACTCTGAGGAAAATATACTGAAGAAACCCAGTTTGAACTCTTTGAACATAATATTATTGGGACTGAAAGTCTCAACTTGCTGCAAAACACTTACTTGTTGTACTTACGTGAGCTGACCATGAAAACCTGATGAATTTGTTCCAGCTGCACCCTGCCACTGAGGGTTTTTTTTAGGTGTAGTCACAAAATTTCTGACATGGATTCAATCTTTCATGCTCTACATTACATTTTTTTTAAATCTGCTCTTAAGACCCACTTCTTCCACTTGGTTCTCCACCTAGTATGAGACTTTAATTTTTACTTATTTATTATTTAATCTACTTCATTTATTTTATAATTATGACTATAACTGTATTTTATTGATGCTTTTATTTTGTGTTTTCATTTTCTTTCTAGCTGTACTTTCTCTTGTGCTGGTGTGTTTGTTCCCATGTTCAGCACTTTGGTCAGTGGTTGCTGTTTTTAAAGTGCTTTATAAATAAAGTTGGCTTGCCTTGGCAAAGTTACAATATAACCTCCAGAGATGGTTATATTCTCAATGGGACTGATGAGATGATTAACACTGTAACATGCATTGTATGAAGCTGCACAATCCTGAGAGTATTTCCTCCATTAATTCACATTGTGTCCTTATTAATAAAGCATAGCTGAGTCTTCCACACACTTTGGGGCCACAGTAAGGACTTGGGCACTGTTGCATTTAACAGGAAAAACGTGACTTCTTACAGATACCATAAGTGCATGTCTTGGGAATGACACACTCACATTCACACACCCATACAGGATATAGTAACTTCCTTTGCTTCGGCAGGTGTGATTTTGAGTGTATTCTGACTCCACAGCTCCACCCTGCGGTTGGTCTTTAATCACGTGGAGCAGCCCACCACAAAAGTGGGCTGCTTTAACAACCCCTGAACTACCCCTGCACAAAAAGAGCTGACACACATTTGACTGACATGGGGCAAAAACAAGACCTCACAGATTGTGCTCCTGCCTTCTGTGATTCCCAGGGAGGTCACTGCCAAAACCTTTACTTTGTGTGTTGATTTCAGGTAATGACAAGTTTGCATGGTTTAAGTGGGAATCAGAGAGGAAGTGTATGTCGTAATGACTGAGGTTTTTCGCGGTCACTCCAGTAATGGAATGTTGACTCAGACAGTTAAAGCATTGAGATAGTGAGCCGAGCTTTCGTAAGCCACTGTGAAGTGTTTTCCTGTGATAGGAGAGTGGGAGGATCTTTTACCTGTGAAGGAGGTGGAGGATTTGTCATTAGAATCTGTGTTCAGGTTAGAGGAGTAATAATATATCCTTAGTGTGCAATTCATTTATAAGTCAGCTCAGGACCCAGGTGTTTATGGTGAGATGGTATTTGTGTCAGTTGACTTAATAACTATGAAGAATATGCACACTTCATTAGGTACACCTAATGAAGTGGCTGGTGTTCTGCTGCTTGTTGGCATATCCAATCAGTCAACATTAAGAACTCACTGCATTTAGGCATGTAGACATGGTCCACACAAGAGGTCAGAGGAGGATGGCCAGACTGCTTTGAGCTGATGCAAAAGCAGCAGTACCTCAAACAACCACACATTGCAACTAAGGTATCCAGAGCCACACTAAGTTCTTTTTAACAGGACTGACAACCTACTGATAAACAGGCTCTCTCTTTCGGGTCTGAAGGCTGTTTTAAAGGCGGTCATGCTCATGGTTGGTCCCCTCCAGTCAGGTCTGGAGGCGACTCAGAGCTCTAAATTGTCATGGTCCTGGGCCTCATGCCCAGCATTTTGTGTTATGTTTCTTTAGGTTCTGTTTTCATTTGAGATTCCTGTGTTTTAGTGTTTTGGCTCCTAGTTTATTTTAGGTTATAGGTCTTATTAGTTTCTTGTATTTATATTGAATCCCTGCACCCTGTGTTGTCCTTATGTTGCTCATACTTTTCATGTTCATACTTTTCAGTCGGCCAACATTTCTAAAAATCCTTTTTTTAGTATTGGTCTTAAGTAATATTCAAATTTTCTGAGATACTGAATTTTGGGTTGTCAGTTATAATCATCAAAATTAAAAGAAATAAACATTTGAAATATATCAATCTGTGTGTAATGAATGAATATAATATACAAGTTTCACTTTTTGAATGGAATTACTGAAATAAATCAACTTTTTCATGATATTTGAATTTTATGACAGCACCTGTAATTTTGTGGCAAACCTGTGTTTGAATGTTCTATACAAAAGGCTGTGATTTAATTAATTTTTTACTTCAATTTTGGGACAGGGTTGTTATACACTTATTCGAATCCAGAAATATAATGTAACTAAATAACATACTCAAATAAAACTTTACTTTTGTATTTACTTGTGTATTTTCACATTTCGCTCTGTAGTTTTGCTCCTCTTTAGTTCAAAGCAGTTAAAATAGGCTACTTTTTGCATCACTTCATCTCAAGGCTTTAAGTTTTCCCATAAAAAAAAGAATGATATATGAAATATGGTACACTGTTACATGTGAACATTATATGAAGTAATTAAAACTGGCTCTACCTCAATGTAGCATGAGACTAAAGCGTAATTTAAACATTAGTGTATTGAGGAGATGCTGTTATTGGTAAATTAACTTTCTAGCTTTCTCCTGCTACAAGAATGGGCATAAAATACCTGATAAATGATATTAATATTTATATTCATTGTTTTGTGCTAAAGATGGCATCCAGTAACTGCAGCACAAATTAACACCAACATAACATCCATAAAATTATGTAAAAATCTTAATATTCTGTAGCCCGTATTCGCATTAAAAAGAACCACTGAGCTCTATGCTGGTTCTCAGTTCCACAATTGCAGTAAAGTAATATACTAAATGTTAACAAAGCACATTAAAGTACATTCATAACAAAAGCACCAACCACTAAAATTCTCCCATGTAACTGCAACATTGCTTATGTTTGTGTATCACCACAAGAGAGAGCTGTCGATCTAATTTTCACTAAGCTTCAACTTCAATGAGGACTTGCTGGTCAGTCCTGTAATGAAACACGAATTTCTGTTCTTGTGCTCTTAAAGCTTTTAAGCTTTTTAATTTTTCATTTCTGAAACCTCAGTCTCATCTGCCTCCTTAAATCTGTTATGTGTCTCTCTGGATCAATATCAAAATGCCATTTTTCCTTTCCTATGCCAGCCTGCACTTTGTAAAGTGGAGGGAGGCTGTTGATGCTGCTGTGGCTGCATTTGCTGCAGGTCATAGAGCAACGTTTCTGGGCTGGGCCCAACTGGTGTGAGACAGAACCAGTGCAGGTGGATGCTAATGACCAAGGCGAAAATATTAAATGAAACTAAATTGAATGAATACAACTGACACTGACACTCAGTGTCAATTTTTATATATATTATAGTTTGATTAAAACTCCCCGGTATGTGAGCTATCTTCAGCTTCTGAAGTGGGGCATGCCAGAAAAACTTTGAGAACCACCGTGCTAGAGACACAGTCCAGGAATCAGCAAAGTCATGTGACTCATCCTCTGCCAAATATGAATTTAAGTACATAAGGTAATCAGTAGTTAATGATGCTGTTAGATGTAGGCATCCAAAGCTCCAGCATGAATTCTTCCAGACCTAAAAAATAACATCCAGATATTAATAATTTGTCCCAGATCTAATCATCTGTCATTCAGTCTCTGAAAACAACATTGTATCATTGATCGGAAATGCAACATTCACATTCATTTTCAGCTGTTTGTGTCCACTGTGTCGTTCAAGCAGCAGATCTGCCAGTGGATTTTTTTTTTACTTCACAGTGCTTGCCACACATACATTTTGCATGCTGTGAGAGATGAAGAGGCCCAGTATTATACTTTCTGCATCTGCAAGTATGCAAGAGTCTGTTTGGCTCACTTGCAGGGCATGCCACAGTTGGTATGAGGTGGTGACTAAATGGATATAAGAAGTTTAATTATAGACAGAAAAGGATGAAGGCAATGAGGCTCAAAAAAGGTGGAGTGAGTGCCATGAATCAGGACATGAGAACCAGATTGGTGTTAGGGAAGGCTACAAATGTGTGTGTTTATAATTAAACTTTATCACTAAAGTTCAAGGCACACCAGTGGCAATGGCAAACAGGTATGAAACTAGTGGTCTAGTTAGCTTGAAAGAGCAGCAAGATCACAACAGATAGGGGAAGAAGAAGAAATGGAGCCATGAAGACAGATTTTTCTCAGATGTATGAATGTATATGTAATGAATGTAGATGTCATGAATGTATACGTGTTGTTGCATTCAGTATTGGCCTGCCACTGACATCCAATACTGTTGCTGTGTTGTGTGTATTTAAGCACATGTAAAATAATGAGTATTGATGACTATGGGATGGAATACTGCATGGTAACCGGTCTAATATTGGTTGGTGTGATCAGACACTTGGTCAGGTCTATGTATGAAATAAAATAAATCACATTTATGGGCCAATGATCACGTCTAAAATACATGTGATTTTTTTTTTTTAAAAGAAAATGGTGCAATTATCATTTCTGTTTTACAATAAGCACCCAGGGTTATAAAATCCTCTTGTGTCTGAGATATTTCAGTTCAGGCAGTACAGCAGTTGCCCACCACAGACACAGGAGGGTTCAGCGGGTACATGTAGACAGACCCACACAGACACAAATCACAGTTGTTGACTTGCCCTTGTGAGGCAAAAACAGGTCAGACTGATTATTTTACAATTGGTGTTTTTCATTCCTGGACACAGCGCTGGACATACTAACATCTGGCAGTCCATAAGATATAAATCAGAGTTCTTGTGCACTTGACATTGTGCGAATGTTATATGAAGAATCAAAACTCATTGTGCTCTTGTGAACTTCATTGATTAAACTCTCTCACTCATCTCCCAGCTGCCTCTGTCTCTCACTGTCAATTACACACACACACACATACACACAGGCCTCGGTGATACACTGGTGTTGTCAGCTCAGCAGGGTGCAGACTAGCCTGGAGAAATGCCACAGACACACCAGAGTGAGGGACTCCTCAGTGATGGCGTGTGGTCTGTGCACCTGTGTGCTCCTCTCTTGCATAATTTTCTGCCCTTGTGTTTACTGGAAGACCTATTTTAATTATTAATGCAGCATCCACTGCAGGAAAACCATTTCTTGTGTATTTTTTTCCTTTGCAGTTGTGCACTAAATGTTCTAAAGCACATTTTATTTTGCTGGATATTGCAAGTACTTGTTCCAGTGTTGGTGGGATATTACAAAGTTGTACATTTTCCTTTAGAAAAACTGGCATAAAATTGAACATTTACAATTGTTTACAGTAACTGAGTACCTGTTTACAGCAAGTCATTTATTAAACAAGATATAATGTATTTTTGTTTGAATTTGCAATAGGATTTAAACTTTGTAGTTTGAACACATCTCCATAAAGAAGCATTGCATTCTGACCTTTCTCAAGGTGAACAGTTTTGTTCTTGACAAACACACAGCACCTGCTGGCTACGTCACCGCAGGGGCCCTGGCACATGACTTAGTGGGACACACAAATGATGCAATCTCAGTTGCAGCTGTTTACTGTGCAAACGCTGTGCTGTTATTTCACAGAACTTGTGAATAACGTAAACTAGCAATCAAAATCACTATAAATAATAATAATATAATAGAATCTCCTATCCACACATATTTTCCATTGTGAATGTTTGGTGCCAACTCTGCACAGGAAGAGCCAGTGAGATGTGGCCTCTGAAAAGATGTTCTACCCACACACTCACCCTTTATTAATGTCTTAATTTTGGCCCCAGATGGCAGAGAGCAGATGGCAGTCCCAACGCCAAGAAATGATCAAAATAAAAACCTTTTGAAGAGATGTTATTACAATGTTTTCAAGGTCTTTTTCAATAAATGCCTAATTTAATTTGTTTCTCACTTAAAGTAAGTGCAAACCTAATCAGCATATTGAGTATATAATATTATAAGGAAAATATTAGGCAATATTTTCATGCAACAGCTCTTAGGAAAAGAAAATAACAGTAAAACAAATTGATTGATTGAATAATAAAAGACCTCGGCTCAGCTACTCTTCTGAGCACTCAAAGCGCTTATACAACACGTTTACAATCACCCATTCACACCAGCACTTCCATGGTTAACTAAGCTAAGTGCTTTTATTATCTAACATTCACACACATTCACACGCCAACAGTTGTGTTGGAGAGCAACTTGGGGTTAAGTATCTTGCCCAAGGATACATTGGCATGGTAGCCAGGAATCAAACCACCGACCTTCTGATCAGTGTGTGACCTGCTCTACCTCCTGAGCTACAGCCACCCAATAAGCAAGGGAGCAGCTCTCTGTTCTGGTGATCATGAAAAATGACAACAAACCTTTTTCACAGCAGCTGTGTTTAAAATGAAACAATAAAATTATTAAAGTTTCTGTTCTAGTCAGGTAAAGCATCACGCCGCTGTGTTTACCTTTTTTTATTAAATGGTTGCTGTGACATAAACTCTCCTCCTCTGAACAGACAAATCATAAACAGCAGCTAAAAGTACTGGCTGTGTGGATATCTTTTTCTGTGCGGCTCTCAATAATGAATTCCCTCCCTAAATGCCGCACTGTCATCAAATCCTGCTCAGAAGGGTTTAACAGTTTTGTAAGGTAGCATAAAAGAGAGCATAATAAATGATATAATGAGAACAACAAAAACTTATGATTCTACAGGCCTGGGTGCATTGTTCTTAAACAGTAATATTGATAAATATAACCGCCAGATTACCGTCAGGTTCTACATAACAAATTAAGTCAGTAGTCAAGTCCAGTTTTTATCAGCTAAGACAACTGGCCAAAGTGAAACCATTTCTTTCACGGCATCACTTTGAGATTTTAATCCATGCTTTTATCACTACTCGCCTAGACTACTGCAATGCACTTTATGTTGGGCTCAGCCAAACACTGCTTGCCCGGCTCCAGATGGTGCAAAATGCTGCTGCACGACTTTTAGTTGGGGTCAGAAAACGTGAGCATATTTCTCCGATTTTAGCCTCACTTCACTTGCTCCCAGTTTGTTTTAGGATTGATTTTAAAATCCTTTAATTTGTTTTTAAATATCTTCATGGCCTCGCCCCGTCATATCTGTCTGATCTGCTCCACCTGTACGTTCCTTCACAGTCACTCAGGTCAGCTGATCTGGCACTGCTAGCTGTCCCAAAGACAAAGAGGAAGTTCAGAGATGACCGCGCTTTTTCAGTTGCTGCCCCAAAACTGTAGAATGATCTTCCCTTGCAGATTAGGCAGACTGACTCACTCTCTGCTGTTAAATCCTCTCTTACAACACATTTCTTCTTTTTGGCTTTTAACTCAGTTTGAGATGTTGGTATTCTTTGTTTATTTTCTTAGCTGTGGTTTTATTTATTTATTGTTTTCTTGTCTTATGTCTGTTTTTTGCTTTGTTTGCTCTTAGTTGTGCACAGCACTTTGGCCAATTGCATTTGATTTTAAAGTGCTTTATAAATAAAGCTGAGTTGAGAGTTGAGTTGAGCTGAGTAACAATTCACAGACAAAGAAACTGTCGAAGAAGAGGGTGCCAAATAAAAGGACATCAGAATTTTAATTAATTTCTGAAATCATTAATTATATTTAGCTCCACATTTACACCAGTGGCAGCTGCAAATTCTTCTGCATTTCATCACCAAATATGGGGCGACAGTGACACTTTTACAGCGCAGAAGGCTTTGATAGATTTGATGGTATTTTTTTTTCAATATGTTTTCTTTACTCTGTACTTACTCTGAACAATCTCTTCTTGCAGTACAATTCAGTCAGATCAGATTCTGCTTTCCATTTATTTCTTTTTTTGGAACAGGGCTTGACATATTTGCTTCTGGCCACAATTGGACCCATTTCAGGAACCCCCACAAAATCAGGGGGATGCTGACTTCAGGTTTTCCACCAATGTACTACAGGCACTGGGTCATCAAGAGATTTATTTTTAGAGATTATTTTGTCAGTGTGTATTTTTAAAACTTTGTTTCAATTTAACACATACCTATTCTGCAATAATTGAGCTTTTTAGTGTGTCTTATTAGACTAATATTTCACCATTTTACTGAGGCCTAAAAGAATTAGGCAAATGGTATGACCTCAGCATTATCATAATGGTCAGCTAAAGCATTCACAGCATGTGAATGAAATTAAATGTGATGCAATACTCTATTACTGGTAAAGCCCACATTACTTTCTATTCATGCTGAAAGTGAGGGTGAGATCTAACCACAGGCCAAACTCACCTTCGAGGTCTAAAATCCATGAAGAGTAGGGCTGGATTTTCAGTGTTACCTGGTTTCTGAGTAAAGTAAAATTGTGCATCATCAGCATAGAAAATAGATTTATACTGAAAATAAAGACGACCAAAAGTTGACTTTTGGGTGACACAAAATCTGACAGAGTCCGACTTTTATTACAAAGGCTGGTGGGACACCACTCAAAAGCAATATCTAACAAGCTCTTAACAAAATTAAGTGATCAAACTGTATTAAATGCAAACAGTAGAAAAAAATATAAGCACATGACTGACATGGGATCCATAATATCACTATAACATTAAAGTAACTCGGAACTTTAGTCTGCTTCCAAAAGCCAATTAGCAGCATTCATCAGTGGAAAGAGGTTTGGCAAGCAACACTTTGATATGTGAATTTTCAAAGGTGAGAGAACAAAGGCAGCTCTGACTGAACAGGTGCCTTATGTTTTAAAAAGCTGCAAAACTGTGCAACACTTAACAAATCACAGTTCAAAACCAGATAAATAAGTAGCAACATGCAAGAAACATGCCAGGTATAAAGGGCTGGAAGTTGGCAAGTTTGGTAAAACCTACCCCAGTGTTCAAATGAGTTGTCTGATATTCATTGCATGCATCTTTTGTTTCTTTACAGAATGCATTTCTTTGGTTTCAAGTGAATTAAACAGTGTATTTCTCTTCTTTTATTATTTTTTAAAGTAACCTGGGACATCACAGGGCTTGGTGTTTTGTAAGGCTCATAAGAGTTTTAGGGTTTTGAATAATTAAAATCTTTCCATGTTCATTTTTAAACTGCTTGTCCACACAGACACAAATACATGTATGCAAGAAAAATTCATACATTCCGGTTTATCAAATCTGCATTCGATCTCCATCCATCCCCCTCCCCCTCAACCCCTCCCCCTCACACATGCACACATCCATCTCATCCTTGTCTGTATCTGGGAGGCTTCTGGGGGCACCCTGTTGTATATTTAATGGCATCCTTCTTTCCCAGATGTGTATGATGAATGTTTGATATGACCTTCAATAGCCTTAGGAGAATAGGACCAAACCCAACCCACCACGCCGCAAAGGCTCTGAAATATTCACATGCAGGAGCTGCTGAGTGGATTCCTGCTCCTGGTAGCATTTTTAAGCCAATAACACACCTGCAGTGAACCCATTAGGCTTGCCAGAAGGAAATCCAGAATAAAGTTCAGGATTTGTGTGTGCAAGTGTGTGAGTATCTGAGTGCATCCTTTTTTGTCTACACCTCGCTTTCTGTCTCTGTCATATTTGTGACATTTTTTTCTCGCAACACTCAAACATAGTTTTAAAGTCGTTTTCTCTGACAGAGGCCAAAGTTTTAGGAGTTAGATTATTCTCCTGGGAACACCGAGCAGCTTTGATCTTCATATTACAAGGCAGAATGGCTTATTATTATTCACTGCCAATTGAATTTAACATCTAGGTACGCCATACACACACAGACCTACAAACACAGACACACTTCCTTGCAAATAAAATATGACAGACTGGAATCCTGTGATCTCATCTCTTTTCATCTGCTTGTAGTTAACCCACCCTAGTATCTGATATCGCTTTCACACGAAGACATTTTATAAGATGTAAGATTTCAACAATCAAAGAGTTTTCCTCAAGTGAGTCCCTCACACTATCTATTAGACTCTAAGGGAGATCAGAGAGGGACTGTGATCAGACATCCGTATAAAGGATGCTTGCAGGATTAGATGCCAAACACTTTTACTTTTACTTAGCCCTGCAACAGACTGGCAACCTGTCAGGGTGTACCCCACCTCTCACCCAGTGACACACTCCAGGATTCTGAGGTGGAGAAATGGTTAAGAAAATGGTTGAATGGTTTTGAATCTTTGGGTACATTCCTTGCAAGTTGCGTTCATTATTTACAAATTTCAGCTGTGTCAGAAATCATTGGTTTGCGTGTAAAAAAAAATAAATGCAGAAGTCTCAGTTTAAAGTAAATTAAAAAGCTGTTATTCATGTGTCACTAATCCTCAGGCTGGGTTTTGTTTCCATGCTCA
Source organism: Pterophyllum scalare (assembly GCA_024447675.2). Classification (NCBI taxonomy): domain Eukaryota; kingdom Metazoa; phylum Chordata; class Actinopteri; order Cichliformes; family Cichlidae; genus Pterophyllum; species Pterophyllum scalare. The sequence goes on from JAMQGT020013863.1 coordinate 114,463, forward strand.
AGAATATCAAAAGCACATGAGAACCGTCTATGAAAATTTTTACTGAGCTTACTGAACTACAGATCTCTTCCTACATGAACAAGAACATCAGAAACTAACTCTTTAAACCAAGCCCTACAGGAAAATTGAAAATAGATATCAAATACTCTTAGAGTGAACAAATATCACTGCTTTCTGTCTAGCCAGGTAAGTGTTTTCATGTGAGTAACAAGTAGTAAGGAGTCCGGCGATGGTGAAAACAATGAAAATCCTCAAATCTCAGTGACTTCCGGAGGCGTTTGATTCGTTGCAGATGACATCAGCTGTGGAGTGAGTATGCGAAAAAAAACCCGGCGCCCTCATCTCTCTACGGTTACCGAATGTGACACAGTGTCTGCTGGTATAAAACGCAAGGGCCACTCCTATCAGGGCTGCACTTGTATGTCTGGAGACCACTCCAGCGCTCTGCAGCGAATAAAGGGAGGAGGCTCCGGCTGGGATCCGCGTACGAGAGACAGAGGGGTGGAAAAGAGAGACAACCAGAGGAGAGGATGGCAACCCTTGTAGAATCTGCAGACATGGAGACTTTAGGCGGCCAAAGCAACACCGGGGCATCTCTGACATCCTCAAGCCCCTCGCAGCACTTTAATGACAGCAAATTTTACCTGCTGGTTGTTATCGGGGAGATCGTAACGGAGGAGCATCTGAAGTGTGCCATTGCGGACATAGAGAAAGGTAAGATGGGGCTTTGTGAAATGGGTGTAGGCCAGCGAGCTCAACTCGAGGTCTTCAAAACAGCTGAAATGGACACTTATAGACTGGAAGTTCGTCATGCAGCTTGTAAAGTCGTACAATCTATGTGGCTTTTGGAGCTGCACTTGTTTGCAACGCAGGGCTCTATGCACGATGCTATCACGTTAATTAGGTGTGTTAATGAGTAGTTAACACAATCTGGGTCGTATTTATTGGGTAGCTATTCGAAGTAGACTACAGTAGAGCTATTTGTTAGCCCCTCCCAGTAACATCACTGTGAGGTAGAGGAAAATTGTCACATCCCTACATCTTGGCCCACAGGTATTTTACCCACCAACTACTGTATTTAAAAGCAGTTCCGCATCATCTGTTTTCTAGCACATAATATCAGTGGGTCAGGTTGTTGTCAACCACACACGTGGGCCTGGTCCTCGTATACAGCTGACAGCAATGATTCAGCATCCAGTTGGTTTGTGCGTCAATAATGCGCCGTATCGCGTTTCTGTGGGTCCGGCGCAGCTGCGATTTTCTCTCGCAGCACCCTGCGAGGTTTTATTTAGGTGCGTCAGGTTTTTGTGGCAAAGTTCGCAACATGAAGGAGGAAACGGGGCTTTCTGTCTGTTTGGGTTGTGAAGCACAGTTTGTCTGCGCTTAATAAAAAATAAATAAATACTGCATGCGTACTTGTCCTTGAATTGCAATAAACGATTCACCCCTTCATCCTGTTGGAATATTTCCCCATCATTATCCTCCTGCATCCAGCTCTCTCATCCCACACCGGCTTGTGGGCGTGTCTAGGTCCGCACTGCGGTCCCTACGGAAAGCCAGAAGGACCCAGTGAGAGTCAGAGTGAGCGGGGCGTTTTAGAAACGCTACAGCTGCTGTGGAGGCCTACCTCACTGGCCAGAGTGCACTTTATGCGAGACTATGGCGCAGTATCTGCGTGGGTGTAAAATTAAGATTTTTTTCATATTTATAGGCGGAAAGTTCCTAAAGATCAAGTACCCAACTGGTTCCTATATTTTCCACGCACTACCACAGCAAAAGCACAGATTAGGTGTGGCTCTTTGTTAAAGGACAAATGTGCTGCTGTTGTATAGAGATGTAAAAATAAATAAAATGAATAAATAAAAATCTTACTTACTGTTGGAGCCACAATTTTTTCTTTGTGTGTGTGTGTGTGTGTGTGGTTTCATACATTAATCTTTATGCATTTATGCTGTCCTGTCATCTGTATTTTATGTCAGAGTAATGCACTTAAAATTCTCCGTTGATATCAAATAACATCACAGAGGCCTTCATCAGGCCTTGGCTTTGCAAAATTATGGAAAGAGGATCATACCACAATGAGTCAGCACATCAGAGGTTGCCAATGCATCTGGCACCATGACCAAACAGAAATTGGGATATAGATATTTCCTATTATAGATTTCTTTTCTCTTGCCAAATCAAAGTCTGCACATGCCTGCTCTAAGATTTTCCAATAAATTTTATTCAGCAAATTTGCGAGGGACTGCAACTTTTCATAATTTTGTGTGTTTGTGTGCTTGTGTTGCAGGGATTCGCTCATGGGATGCCAACCTAATTGACTGCAACCTGGACCAGGAGCTCAAGCTGTTTGTTTCCAGACACTCGGCTCGTTTCTCTGCAGATGTCAGAGGTAAAATGGAAATAAAAAAGTTTTATACTGATTAATTTATTGATATGTTGCTAACGGCTTCCATTGTGCCACAAACAAAAACCAATACAGACACTTTTTTCCAGTCATTTATTTATTTATTTGCAGTCACCAAGATCTACAACTATCAGAAATGAACTACTGTACTTGAGTAAATATATAGTTATAAATTTAGTTTCATGGCTGCATTTCTCAGCAGTGTTCCCTGTCACATCTAAGTCAGCTATATCTTTCTTGTGTTATACTAAACACGCAAGCTTTATTACCTATCACAGGATACACCCTCTCAGCATTTTCTTACATGGCACTTTTATTGCCATATCGTTTGCAAGGTGAAGGAGATGCTCTGTGAAGATGGAGCACATTCAGTGTGACAGGACATGTGGTCTATCAGTAGGCAGTATGGCCTTGACAATCACCAGCAGTTAAAGCTTCTGCTTGGCTCTGCTCCACATTGAACATGACCAGCTTCATATGTGTTTAGATATTTAATGGATTGATCCAGCCAACAAATGTGGCTGCAAACCAAATCAGTAGGTCGATTCTAATGCATTAATGTCTCTGTATCAAATCTCAGAAATGAAATACAGTAGGTTGAGAGGCGGGATTTATCTTAAATGACATTTAACAGCACTCCACTTTCACACTCCCTTTTATCCCACCTTGTTTCCCCCCCATGTTCCCATCCTCCATTCTTGTCTTTCCTCCCATGTGCTGTTGCCTTGCAACTGGATGCACAGTTGATTTGGGAGTAATTAGCAGTGAGGAATCCCTAGTGGCAGTGTCTGTCCATGAAAATAAAGAAGGGAGGGGGACAGGGAGGACTCGGGGAACAGAGAGGGTGAGGGGAAGCAAGACAATGACACAGAGGTGGGTGGGGTGGTAAGAGGAAATAATGCAGTAGCTTCGGAAGAAAGAACAAGCTGAAGAGAGATCAGGCTGATAAATAAGCAAGGCCACACAGACAGAAACTCAGGGGAATGAAGAGATGTCAAGACCTTGAGTCAATTTATTGGCAGAAAAAATGAATAATTTTATTCTCTCATATTCAGTTCCCTCCTTTTTTTATCAAGTGGATTTTTTTTAATTTTATTTTTTATATCAACTGCCTAATGTTAATTGCAAAATTTGCCCTGGCATACTCAGGGATTTTATGATAATATTTAATGTCATTATATTTTTTAATTCACAGATAAGCATTTAAAACTTTTGAATCATCTTATATTTACTATGTGAAAGAAAAATGAACAGATTTACAAACACATGCAGGTTAGGCTAAATGCTGATTCTAAATTGTCCATAGGTGTCTCTCTCTCTGTGTGTGTGTGTGTGTGTGTGTGTGTTAGCCCTGCAATAGTCTAGTGATCTCTCCAGGGTGTACCCTTTTGCCCAATGACAGCTGTGATGGGCTCCAGCCCAACCACTCTCAGAATGGGATGAGCAGTTAAGAGGATGATTGGATGTAATATAAAATCACACACAGAAAGGTGGATGTGAGGAGAGCAGCAGAAAATGAGCTGAAATAGAAATGGGTTGCAAAGCAGCTTGCATTTGCACAGCAACTGTGGGCAGACTGTAGCAGCTTAGATACACTTTCTGCATGAGATTTGCCTGTTGAATGCATTAAAGCTGAGCTGGCACTGAGATCAACTGCTCTGCTCCATTTGCAGCTGACTATGACTTGACCTGTGATCTGCCTGAATTAAAACTATGCTTAACGTTATTAATTATAATTTAAAGCCTAACAGAAAATAATATAAAAAAGAGTGAGACATAAAAAGTTAATCAAAATTCTAGTTAATATCTTCTAATATCGTTTACAAATTACTAATAGGGACATTTAAGTGTTGTATCAAGCTTCTTGTCAAAATGAACCAGCATCAGTTCTCAGGAGGGCTGACCGGTGAGCTGAGCACATGAGCTGATTTTCTGTGGAATTTATCTTTAGCTTTAATAACAAAAAATAAATAAATAAACAATCAAACATCTTTATAAGAAGAGCAGTCAGATAGGCGGCTACCTGCCTTTCCTTCATAGATCTATGATGCTTCTGTTTACTTACAGATTTCCCATCACTCTGCTGACAGTGCAGAGAGAACTGAAGCCTACAAAGACATTTGTAAACCACAAATCCATAAAGGACCCTCACTAATGAGATTCTTGAAGACAACGCTGCAATTTGTGATCGATAATGATTAAAAACTGTGTTGACCTTCATTCATTTGTCAGAAAAGAAAAGCTCCACAATGTTCTATTTTCTCTTGATTCCTGACTAACGAGTCACATGTACAATAATTGTGATAGAAGCAACATTGTGTCTTTTATCTTTCAGCTTGGGATTCAGTTTAACAGGCTAATTCCTAAAATAATGACTATGAAAATGTTAAAAACTGAATGTTAACAGTGAGAATCAATACGATGACACAGCTGATTGACTGCTTTGCGAGTTAATAGCTGGGATGCTGCCATTAGCTCCATTTCCAGACATGTTACATATGCTGGGTCCCTTTGTCTGCTGGTTGTGTGGGGGCACAGCCAAGAGTCACTCTGAAAATTCTGCCCCAGCATTTGCTGCTGAAAGTCACCGGGGTCAATTATTCTGTTTTGGTAGAGAAGACATTTTCTGCCACACACAATACAGGGGATCTACCTGAGGAGATACAGTCCTAGTCCTTAGATGCAAGGGTTGTTTTAAAGCAGAAAGAAGGAGGCACTGAATTTAGTTGTTCCACTGATCTATTTTTGGTGGGGTGCCAACCTCATTGATGTTCCTGTCTGGCTCAGTCAGTGGCAGACAGGATAAAACCAACCAGTTACTTCCTATTCAGCCAGAAGGAGAATGTTTAGCGATGCATGTCACATTACCTCGCCTCCCGCTGAGAGAGCCGCACTGGGTTTTAAGGATTTTCATATCGATCAAAGTAATTGTCAGGGTCAGGGGAGCTCCTGTGCACAATCTGTCACTTTTTGATGAGCTAGATCAGACGCAGGGTGATAGTGGTGGTGGCGGTGGATAGTTTGTTTTTTTCCTGTAAGGACCGTTGTGTGCTGTACTTTTTGTTTCATCACATAAAAGGCCAGTAATCAGGGCGTAACCCACGAAGAGAGACAAAGAAAAAACAAGATGCGTCTGTTGCATTAACAGTCACATATATGGCTCGTGTACAGCAGAATGGCCAGAAGAAAAAATAGACTTTGGGGATTGATTGTTCTCTCATTTCACAGATCACTGAAAAGTGTTTCCACAGTTCTTAGAGGAGCACTGGTCATCAGGTTTAGACTACTGCCTCTTAATAACGGGTTTAAGTGAACCTTTTTCCATCTCAGCATAGTGGGTTTTGATGCTTTTGAAGCAGACAGACACAAATCCCAATAAAATGAACGTGCAAAGGAAACTGTTTTTCACAAGGACTGTCAGTCTGACAGAAATTACTAACAGTGTGTTCACACTAAAAATGAAGGAAACAAATAAAGCTGAAGCATTCATTGACCGCTCATTGCAGGGGGAAAAAGTCATATTAAGGGGTTTTAATACATTCTGTTGCAAAATATGCAGGAAAATGAAAAATAACCCACTTCCTCCACTGCCCCTTTTGTCATTTAAGCTTCTGTTATGATATTGCATTTACACAAAAGCTCAAAATTACAGTCATGCTAGGAGTGTTTTTGTTGTTTTTTTTTATCCAGACATCCCACCCCTAAAAACAGAGTTACAAAAAGCCTGATAAGTGCCCTGGAGATAATAAAACCTCCAGTTATTATTCCTGTTTTTACTGAACTCCCAGATTATTAAAGGCCAGCAGTGTGTAGGAAACACAGCAATGAATGAGAGCATTTTCTATAAGGCACGATAACCCTCTGGGGTAAAGCAGTAGAGTTAATGGTTGCGCGTTCCTTCATGAGAATCTGCTATATGAAATATGTATGGAGGAATCAGTCGAGCAGTCAGATAGCTGCTGGAGTATCATGTCTCCGGGGATGAGGTGCACTCAATCTTCAATGCTATGCTTGTGTAAATTTAAAGCCTGTATCCAAGCACTTAACACAAAACAGATCCTCAGTCTTTGTCATTACATTGTAGTGGTAGCATTTTGTGTGTTTGCTGGTTTGTTTTGACTGGAATTAAATTAACAAAATAAGATGTGTCAGTTGATGTTTCCTGAAAGAAATGTGAGAAGAATGAGAAACAAAGAGAGGCTGATTGAGTGAAGCCTGACATGTGGGGATAAATAAAGATGCTAAAGATACCATGTTCATGTCTCATCTGCTGGGCCAGAGGACAGCCTCCCCCAGCACACACACACACACACACACACACGCACGCACGCACGCACACAGCAGGACCACAGTCATAATCAATCATCCAAAACCTAGGATGATTGATTGTGGGCCTGTCACAACACTGTTCATTTTCCGTCTAATCACTCTGTCTTATGAGAGGAAAAGTTACTTATAGCAAATTGCTGCAGACTCAACTCTTTTTATTCCTGTTGTCAGAGATCAAACCATTACTGGGTGTTAGAGTGAGGCAAATCATAAGTGAGCCAAGTCAGTGTTGTCTGCCGTCTCACAGGGGTCCAGTCTGATTAGATAAGTTTTGTGTAGCACTGATAATAAAATGTAAATTGTCAGTAATATAATCCCACATTTTAATAATTTTCTGAATGAAACTGCTAAAATTTGAACTTTTAATCTTGCAAAATGTAAGTATTTGCTGGTGTTTGTAGGCTTGTGTTTTAGTAAATTGAATATTTTTGATTTTGAGGGTCATTGATTGAACAAAACTAGCTTTGAAAAAATAAGTTTTAGGTCTGGGAAAATTTGACAGACAATTTTTTTCCCAGATGTTTGACAGTGATTAATTATTAGATGGAGAAACTAATTGGCAGAATAATCAATAATGTGAGTAATCAGTAGTTGCAGCCCTAAAGACCAGCTCTTTTATTTTATGTCTTTTGTTTGTAACTTTAGACAGTTTTGTCTAAGATTATTTTTAATCATATCTGAATGTGTGCATCAGTTCAAGCACATTTACAAATTTAATATGTATGGCCACTTTGATTTCTTACACTGGTAAACTGGTGTCTTACAACAAAGGATAACGAAGGAGGATTTCAATTTTACAGCGGGTTTTCATGTCAAGGAGCAGGACTCAAGATGAAGCGCTTTACTCTGCAGAGACCATTAACATTTACACAGCCATATTGGAGCTGCCAGAATGACTATGTTTGATGAGTTAGTTGATAAATTTGCAGAGCACTGGTCTGTCCTCATAAGAACCAGAGTGGAGATTTATTGCACCTTTGTAATCAGTTTTATCCTATTATAATGACAATAATCGCACTTATAATAAAATTATTAAAGGCCAAAAAATTATCAATGTATCAATGCAGGGCAGACATGAAACACTGATTTTTGTTCCACTTCTGAATTGACTTACTGAACATTTTTATACAAAATAAAGGACAGCAGTGCTGACCTACTGACAGTACCCAAATGCCTCTTGTTGTCACAAACATATTCACTTTACACAGCAGCAAGTCATCATTACTGAGAGGCTGTGTCTGATATGTTTTGGACATTTTTGTTAGAAAAATAATAAAATTAGTTCCTAATTAGTTTTCTGCTTGTCAGCTACTCTATAAATTGATTATTGCTCTCAGCTCTATCTAATTATATTCACATTATTATTATTTTTTAGAGGGAAAAATTTTATTTTTTTTACTAAATATATTTTTTGTTTTGTTTTCAGGCCAGAGAATTCTTCACCACAAAAGTAATATCCTGGAGACAGTGGTGCTAATCAACCCTTCAGATGAAGCTGTCAGTACTGAGGTAAACATGCTGTATTTCCTGCTGACAATTACAACTTTGTCCTTATTCTTTCTTCACCCATTTTTCTTCTATCAGCATTCACAAAAGATTTACAGCTTGAAACAAATAATTATCCAGCCAAGACATCCATGTTTGGTGCTGATGACTGGAATAGAAAAAAGGAGGCAATTAGAAATCTAAGGACCTGGAGTGAGGCTTTCTTTATTGCTGGAAAAGCAAGTGCAGCTTCTTAGATTTCGCTAAAGCCAAATAAAAAATAAGAGGATTGAAAAGGTAGATGGCAAATATTTTTCTCTTTTGTTATTGCTCCTTTTCAGCATTGCCTCCACTTCCTGCCCTGTCTGCAGTCATACTCTGCATTTATAATATCTCACAGCACAGCAGGATTGATGTGGCCAGCTGCCCAGAGCAACTGATGTTGCTGAAGTAGAAAAAAACAGAAAGACAGAGAGACATAGAGTGATGCCAGTACAATAGACAGCAAGAGAGCTATTAAGATATTTATTTAGTGGATATAAGTGATGCAAAACTGTTGATATTTCCAGTAAATTTATTATTAACCTGATTATTATATATTGAGCTTCTGTATTCCCTTTCTCTTTAATATAATTATTATTGCAGTTACTGTAAATAGTTACCACATAACTGCTTTTCTCCAAGCTTATATAACTTGTTATCTGCTTTTAAAGAAATTGGGAACAGACAATTTTTTTTTCCTTCCAATTTCTAGGTGCGTTTAATGATCTCAGACACTGCCAGACACAAACTCTTGGTCCTGTCAGGACAATGCTCTGAAAACACCGGGGAGTTGATTCTTCAGTCTGGATCTTTCTCATTTTTCAATTTCATAGACATATTCACTGACCAAGAGGTGAGCAGACATGCAGAGGTTTGTTCTGATGACAAAGTTTCTCCATACGACATGTTCAAGAATTATATTTGCATATTTACACATCGGTTTAAAGTTATTGAATGGTCTGAAAACAGGTTTGTTTGAGAAAGACGTGTGATCGTGTACCTCTAAAATTACTGATACATACTGAATCTGAAATCCTTTAAGTTCATTACTGATTCCATTAAAAATCACTCCCTTTTTCTCGTGCCCAGATTGGTGAATTGCTCAGCACCATTCACCCAGCAAACAAAGCCAACCTCACTCTCTCCTGCCCCGACAAGGTGACTGGAAAAATTCCAGTCTGGACAAACATAATCTGCAGGACTTCATTAACATGAAACTAAACTCCACTCTCATCCTCCCTGAAATGGAGGGACTCTCAGAGTTCACAGAATATTTATCTGAATCAGTAGAGATCCCAACTCCTTTTGACATGTTAGAACCACCGACCTCAGGTGGATTCCTCAAGCTCTCCAAACCATGCTGCTACATTTTCCCTGGAGGTCACGGCGACTCTGCTCTCTTTGCTGTCAATGGCTTCAACATGCTCATCAACGGAGGTTCAGACAGGAAGTCATGTTTCTGGAAGCTGGTGAGACACCTAGACCGGGTGGACTCTATCCTCCTGACCCACATTGGTGATGACAATCTTCCAGGTATCAATAGCATGCTGCAGAGGAAGATCGCAGAGCTCGAGGAGGAACAGTCTCAAGGTTCGACAGCTAACAGCGACTGGGTGAAGAACATGATTTCTCCAGATATTGGCATTGTGTTTGTGAATCTTCCGGAAAATCTGGATAACCCTGAACCTAATTACAGAGTGCGCAGAAATGTTGAGGAAGCTGCTTTCACTCAGCAGTTTCTCACTAAGCTAAATTTAAGGACTGAGCCTTTGCATAGATCTGTAGGAAACACTATAGAACCAATCATACTTTTTCAGAAAATGGGTGTAGGGAAGCTTGAGATGTATGTGCTTAATCCATCAAAGAACAGCAAGGAGATGCAGCACTTCATGAAGCAGTGGACAGGAAGTGAAAAAGACACCACTTCCATCCTGCTTCCGAATGGAAAAGAATCTGAGTTCCCTCTTCTCACATGATTTCTATTGCTTCACTCATTGTGTGGCATCCTGCAAATCCCTCAGACAAGGTTGTGCGTGTTCTCTTTCCTGGAAATGCCACCCAGCATCACATTTTTGAAGGCTTAGAAAAGCTTAAGCACCTAGACTTCTTGAAACAGCCAGTTTTTACTCAAAAAACAATGTTTTCTAACATGCCGTCAACACCGACACTGAAGCAAGCCAAGATGAAACACAGAACAGACAGCAAAGAGAGCCTAAGGTCTACCCCAAAGCCTTCACCAACCAAAAACATCAGGAAGGAGTCGACTGAGGAACCACCAGAAAAGGCAAAGACAGATGCAGAATCATCTCATGAAAAAACACAAAAGACAGAGAAAAAAGAAAAGGCCCCACTGAAAAAGGCAAAAGCACCTGAGAAAGAATCAAAAGCAAAGGCAGAACAAACAAGCCAAAATGAAACCCCAGAAAAAAAGAAACTCAAAACTGAAAAGGAGAAGACTGTTAAAAAGGAGGCCAAAGCTTCTGTGGAAAAGAAAAAGGAGGTTAAAAAAGAAGCAGCAAAAAAAGATGACACCCCCAAACAAGAAATCATAAAAAAGGGTATAAAAAAGGATGTCAGAAGAGACTCACCTATGAAAGAGAAGAAAGAGGAAAAGAAAGAGCAAAAGAAAGATGTCAAAAGGCCATCAAAAGAAATAAAAAAGGCATCCACTGCAGGTGAAGAAAAGACTCTTAAACCAAAGCCTCTGAAAAAGGATGACGCTTCAAAGAAAGACTCAGGAGGTCCATCAAAGTTAAAGGAAAAAGGAAAGGCAAAGGTCACAAAGAAGGAGACAAAAGAGGATGCCAGCAAACTGGAAGCTAGTGCTGCTCCAGTGTCAGCAGATCCAGAAGAAGAAAGATCTCTGATGTCCTCACCAGAGGACCTCACTAAGGACTTTGAAGAGCTCAGAGCTGAAGAGTTGATTGAGGATGATGCAACAGTTAAACAAAATGTGGAAAAGGAGGCCGTGATGATACACCATGAAGAAGTGATTCAAACCAAAGAGTCACCTGAGGCATTAGAGTCTGTTGATGAGGGTATAACCACAACAGAGGTGGAAGGAGACAATGGAGAGACTCCAGACGAACAAGTACTTAAGGGAAAAATCAATGGCAGTGTATCGGAAAAGTTTGAAGATGAGGGCACTGTCATGGAGGAGACATCTGAGGGAGCTGATTATGAAGAGAAAGGAGATACTGAAGAAATATATGAACCGCAGAGAGTGGAACTGGAAAAAAATAATCTTCCTCCCTGTGCCGAACAACACCAAGACAAACATGCTGAAATGAAACAAGAAGAGGGTGCTGAAAACAACAACGACGTGGCAAATAAAAATGTAGAAAATGAGTTTATTTGTCAAAAAGGAACAGAGAAACAAAATCTGTTTGTATCAGCTTCACCTAAAGTGTCCTCACCAGTGTCTCCAGCTGCATCTATCCATGATGAAATGGCTCCAGTTGGCTTTGAGAGCTCAACAGCCTCTGATGAAGAGAACAGAGTTGAACTTCCTGAAGATTACACTGTCACATCTGGCCACACTCAGTCCACCATTGAAATCTCTAGTGTGCCTACTCCGATGGATGAGATGTTGACTCCCAGGGACATTATGAGTGATGAAGCCACCAATGATGAGAATGAGTCTCCATCACAGGATGCTGGCAGGTTTGGGACTTCAGCATCTGACAGACAGTCTGACAGAAAGAACCTCTCTCCACTTCAGGATTCTCAGAGTGATGCCACGGAAGGTCAGGACTACAACCATTCTGCTTCTACAATATCTCCCCCTTCATCTCTAGAAGAAGATAAATTCTCTAAGGAGTTTCTCTCTGCAGGGAAAGCTGAAAGTTTTGCCACAGCTCAATATGATGCTGACTCAACTAAACTCAGTTCAGTATCCACAACAGTACCTCTTGTGCGATCCCCCTCTGTGGACCACAAGGATATATCTGATTCGCCATCAGTGTTTGCTGCTCCAATAGAACTGTCCACCACACTGGCAGGGTACACCAGAGCAACAGCAGATTCCTCCATTAGCCCAGATGATAAGACATTAGAAGGTGCTAATTCACCTCAGTCATCTGGTCACACTCCTTACTATCAGTCACCAGTAGATGAAAAAGTGGGAGCTCTCCCAACTGCATCGGAAGAAAGACAAGAACAGGGTCCAGTAATTGTGGAGGTCACAAGTGATAAAGAAGATTCCTCCAATAGAGTTACACCAGAGCCTCATGAGCAGGAATTAGAAAGTTCCTCCCCAGGAGAGAGGGTAGGGTCCTCACCAAAGAGCTTGCCATCACCCGAACCTGATTCCCCAACAAAGAAGGAAAAGTCCCTCTTTGATATGGATCCTAAAAAAGCTGGAGAAAACATCCATTCAGCCTTGTCTTCAGCACCACTGACAAAACATGAATCAGACATCAACCATTTTACAGCTTTCAAAGAAGAGAGTAAAATGTCCATTTCAGAAGGCACTACATCAGACAAGTCTGGAACTCCTCTGGAGGAAGTGGTAGCAGAGGACACATTTTCACATTTAGCATCAGCATCCACTGCTTCCTTGGCCACCAGCTCCTTGCCAGAACCAACCACTGACTCTCCTTCCCTTCATGCTGAAGTGGGCTCTCCTCACTCAACGGAAGTAGATGACTCTTTGTCCGTCTCTGTGGTTCAGACCCCAACCACTTTCCATGAGGCTGAAGGATCTCCGACCAAGGATGATAGCCCAAGGCCTATGTCAATCTCCCCAGACATCTCTCCCAAAACAAAAAGCAGGACACATATACAGGATACAAAATCCCCAGAACACTCTACCATGTCTATAGAGTTTGGTCAGGAATCCCCTGACCATTCCTTAGCCCTGGACTTTAGTAAGCAGTCCCCAGAGCACCCGTCAGTAGGCAGCAGCTCACGTGCTACAGAAAATGGCCCAACTGAGGTTGACTACAGCCCTTCAGATGGAATGGATGTAAGAGCATCTGGAGATACAATCTCTGCAGTGGAAAATTCTTCACTTTTTGAAGAGAATGATTCAGTTCGTGCCACTTCTGCAACCCCGTCAGATGCATCTCAGTCCACTCCTTCTGCAACAACCCCATGCCAAATGACAGAGATGACACGTGCTGTGGTTGAGCAAACAGATAAGTCTCCGATCACCCCCAAAGCAAGTTCTCTCACCCATTCCCCCCAATCCAATGAACCGTCCCCTGTACTGGGACATCCACCAGATAAAGAAAGTACCAGCCCCATTTCACCACCTGTGGAGGATATAGTTAATAAATATGACACTTACCAGAAATATGACAAGTCACCGTCACCTCCTAAAGCTACTTCCCCATCCTCTTCTTCTGCCCTTTCAAAAGAAGAGACACTTTTCCAGGCAAAGGAGACAAATCCCTTTAAATGTGGGGATTCTACACTTGAGAAAAAATCCCCTGTGAGTCCTAAACTTCCTTCCCCATCACATCTACCACTTTCCTCTGATCAGTATAATTCTGCCTGTGGCTCCAAGGACCCAGACTACACTAAGAGGAGTCCCTGCGCTCCATCTAAGACAGATGTCGACCTCTGCCTAGTTACTTCATGTGAGTACCGTCACCCCAAAACAGAACTCTCCCCATCTTTCATCAACCCTAACCCCCTGGAATATTTCATCAATGAAGAGAATGTCTTGGATGAGGAGAAGCCTCTGGCCAAGTCAGGAGGAGGGCCTCCACCACCAGGAGGTAAGCTCTCCACCAGACAATGTGAGGAGACCCCACCAACATCCATTAGTGAATCTGCCCCCTCCCAGACAGATTCAGATGTTCCACCGGGGACAGAAGAGTGCCCGTCCATTACAGCAGATGCAAACATTGACTCTGAAGATGACTCTGAGACTCTGCCTACTGACAGAACCCTCACCTATAGGCATGCTGATCCTCCTCCGGTTGCACTCAGGGACCCCGCTCCATCTTCAGGTCACCATGATGTTTGCATGGTGGACCCAGAGGCCCTCAAAGCTGAAGAAAACCTTCACAATGCAAACACAGAAGGAGGAGAGAAGTCCAACAAGAAAAAACTTTTAAAAAAATCTTCATCACCATCTAGAAAGAGTGGTCTATCAAAAGTGAAAGACTCAAAGACAGCATCTCCAAAGAAGAGTGTCGGAGAAGGGAAAGATGCCAAAAATGCAACCAATACCTCTGCCTCCAGAGGTGTAAAAAGCACCACATCAGGTGAGTAATATATATATATATATATATATATATATATATATATATATATATATATATATATATACACATTCTGATCTATTTACTGCACATTATTTTCTCATATCTTTGTGAACGTCATCTAAGAGAAATGTATACTTTTCAGGTACAGGAAGTGTAAAAGTACCAAACTGTCCTCCTATGTACATGGACTTGGTTTACATCCCCAATCACTGCAGTGCCAAAAATGTGGATGCTGAGTTCTTTAAGTGCGTGCGGTCTTCTTACTATGTAGTCAGTGGCAATGACCAGACAGCTCAGGAACCCAGTCGGGCTGTCCTTGATGCTTTGCTAGAAGGAAAAGCCCAGTGGGGAAACAATATGCAAGTAAGTGTCAAGTATTAATAGAATGTAACAATGTGATATAATAAAAGTCAATAATCTCTACCTCTCATGTTTTTTTTTTTACTAATTAAATTCAAGATACCATTTCAATTTCTTCAGTTTAAAAGCCTCTTTGTCCCTGGTGTCAGGTCACGCTTATTCCAACCCATGACACTGACGTGATGAGAGAGTGGTACCAGGAGACTCACGACAAGCAGCAGGAGCTGAACATCATGGTACTGGCCAGCAGCAGCACTGTCGTCATGCAGGACGAATCCTTTCCAGCTTGTAAGATAGAAATGTAGGCCTCTTCCTTGAGAGGTCAAGAAGGGTCCCAATTTTAAGCAACAAAACCAATCCATGTAGCATAAAGCCTAAGCAAACACTTAAACACAGAATGAAATAAATATCTGCAATGAGGACTTACTAACACTAACACGGATTAGCTCTGAAGGGTGATGTTTCATGTAGATGGAATATTGGGGAGATAAGAAACCAAATAAACCAGCCAAGCCATGATTGTCCAGTTATGCTGAGTCTGGTGAAGTTAAAAAAATGATGTTGTTGTTGATGTATTGAGTTTCATCTGCATCCCCGCATCATATATAAGAATGCTTTCAATCAACTTGGCCACTTTCAGAAAACACAACTACTTTACATCTGTTTTGTTTTGAAAAAAAAATGTCTGTTATCCACACCAAAGGATAAAAATAACACGTTTTCTGTTACTGCCTTAGGGAATCAAAGTGAATGTACTGTATGAGAAGTGGCACAGATCTTGAGACAGGTGGATAGGTGGCTCTAAGCAACAAAAGTCAATCCCAAGAATGACAGATAAATGGTTATAGAGTTCAATAATGGCAAATAGGATTTAACTTGAAGGGACACTAAACAGTGATTGACACTGTGATGTCTAATTTATCTTATTCATCACGGGCAAGTCGGATTGCCCCGCCATTATAAAACTGTTGCTTCTATTTCCGAGCTGAGTTTTAATTAATTAATTAATTTATTTATTTCAGAAGTGTCTGTTTTTGTCTGGTTTACGCTGTTGCCGTGTATAAATGATACGTTATTATGTCCAATTTCAGTTATTGTGCTTGATTGTCCAGGCAGCCTTTTACACTGTGCAACATGAAGTTGCTTCATAATACTTTCCCCTCTCTTTGTCACATCTGCAAAACCTATAAAGAAGAATGCCTTTTATTTCTGCTTTTCGATTTATTTACAGAATTTAGGCTATTTCTAGAAGCAAATATCTGATCTTATTTCTTATAAATGTTTTGTATGTAATCAATGCGCAATGGGGGAGCTAACCTTTTCCCACTGGAAAGCTGGTGAAGCAGGATATTTTCATAAATCCTAAAATGTCTTGTTTTTCTAAAGCGTTGTACAATAATTATAAATAGCTTTGTTGCAGATGAAGTGGCTGGAAGACATGCATGAGTTATGATAAATTAGTAATTTGTTCTTTTCTTTTTTTTCCACGGGGATTTTGCTCAAATTTGCTTTAAGAACAACAGGGCTATGTAGGCTAAACAAACACATTTGAGGAGCATTGTATGGTTTTTGCAAATTGTGCCATGACGTATGTATACTACACTAACTCCAAGGGATTTCCAGTGGCACAGTGTTAATATAAACATGATACTGAATGCAGCACATTGTAGATTTTTCGGTTGACATCAGCATATGAAGGGTTAAAAAAAAGAAAAGAACCACAAATTGGCTTCTAGTAGAAGCTTTTTCTTGAGGAGGGGCAGTGCATAGAGGTGAAAATGAGTGACTTGTGTGTTTCAGATGAAAGTATGTAAAACAAAAACTAGACACTTTAAACACAAACATGACACATACCAAACTAACACTACAGAGGCAGATTAACTTTGACAGGCCAGCTTCTGAAGAAATATTTACCCATTCACAACAGGCTTTGAGATTTTGGGCTCTTCAGTCAACACACCAACTTCACAAGATATTAGTCAAGTGATGCCAGGTGTTTATGATACGACTATAGACCAGTTTTCCTGCAGGAGAACCAGCTAACACCACAACCTTACTGTCAAGCAAACAGCAACCTACAAACTTTGAACTGACATTTCTCTTTTCTCTCTCTTTCTCTACACTTTCTCTTTTTCTCTCTGTCTCTTTATCTGCCTTTTCTCCTTATCTTTCTCTTGGGAGAACTTTAATAATGTTTGTCTGCAGCTGTGTGGTATATTTGTCTTGTGATCTTTGCATTCTCTCTGCCCCTTTTCCCAAACTCATGTGTAACCTATAGGAATTAGTTTCAAGTGAAAATACTCCTTAGTGCTTTCTGATGTTTGTGTGCAATATTTCCTCTACCCATACGGCAAATCCAATGTAAGAGGAACCACTATTAAAGAACAAACATTTAAAAAACAACCACAATAAAATCTGTCAAAAAAAAAAAAAGAATTTGCATGTGTGTCTTCATTTTTTTTAATATATCGCTTAAAACCTCCCAAAATCCAGTCATGCTTACATTAGAAGAAAGTCAGCACAGCCATATGCAGACTTTCGATCCTTTGATTAACATGGATGTTTGCAGATTTGTTGGCTGCACATTAGTGTTGCAAATCTCCTGTTCCACCACATCTCAAAAGAGCTCTATTGAATTGAGATTTGGAGACTGTGCGGGCCTTCTGAGTACAGTGAACTCACTGTCGTGTTCAAGCAAAGAGTTTTAGATGATTTGAGCTTTGTGACACAGTGTGTTATCAAGCTGGAAGCAGCCATCAGAAGATGCCTACACTGGTAATAAAGACATGGACATGGTGGGCAGCAAAAGTCAGGTAGGCAATTAAAATAATACCCGGTTGGTATTAAGGGGCCCAAAGTGTGCCAAGAAAATATCCCCCACACCATCACACCACCAGCAGGAGCCTGATTCAGGATGAATTCATGCTTTCATGTTTTTTTATGCTAAATTCTGAAGCTGCCATCTAAATGTTGCATCAGAAACTGAGACTAATCAGACCAGGCAATTTTACAGGATATAATCAGCTGGTCTCAATGAACAGTCAGTGCCACTGAGGTCATTATAGTATATAATATAATTATTTTGTTATTTTTGTTGTTGTTTGTGAATGAACAATATTTAAATAGTAATAAAACCAACATAAAATTTATACAGCAATCTCAGTTGAATTTTAAATTAAATGCCCAATGTGCCTTACTTTAGCTGACCAAACTAAGAGCACCTGTAATTGTTGGCATTATATCTATAACTGTTAATAAGAAACCCCTAACCGGCTATATATAAACTCCTCCACACTATCTGCTCATTTTCAGTCATGTGGCTGGGATTATTGGCTATAAAGTGAAATTGTGGCCTAAGGGAAATTGCTTCTTTTAGCCTCCTTGCCGACAAATGTCCCTGAAAGTCAGACAGAATTGAGAAGAGATTTATGTTCCCACAGAGATTTAGAGAGTGGACTGGAAGCACCATTTTCCTGGCTTAGTCTAAGGGGATATGACAAGGTCAAAATAACTGAGCTGTGTGAGAGTGTTTTAACACAACCTGTAAATGTATTCATCTGATGTTGCAACTGTGTGTTAAGCTTTGGTCATGCAGTTTCTATATATTTTTCCAAGAGATATTCCTCTGACTTTTTTTATATATATATTTTTGTTTGTTTGTTTTTGTTGCTACTAGTGACGTGACTTTCATGACAACCAGATTAATTCACATGACATTTTGTTCACATTTAAAAATAATTATGATTCCTTTTTGTCATCACAGGTCCTATTTTTTTGGTGCTGTATTATATGCTAGGTACCAACTAGTAAACATTAGCATGCTAATGTGCCAAACTAAAACAATGAACATGGTTAGCCAATACATTTTGTGGATTAGCATTAGTATTCACCTCAAAGCACAGCCGTGACTAAAAGCCTTGAAGATACAATGAGAGAGAAAAAAGAAGTCATTAGCCACTTTTGATCGATCACTTAGTAGAAACAATGCATACATAATTAATGAGAATCTGTCAAACTCTAAAAAAATATGTAAATGAAAACTAACAAAGTGCACAAAGTTTTATATATATATATATATATATATATATATATATATATATATATATATATATATATATATATATATATATATATATATATATATATATATACATATATATATGCCAATGCTAAGGAAACTACATTTAGAGCATTCAGCTCAGAGTACATTTAAAGATATATATTTCTATATCAATATCCATATGTGTTTAAAGAATAAGAAAATATCATAAGAACATGGAAATTGCAAAATAAAAATGCAGAAACAGCAGGAATGATTTCAAACTTTTTGCAGAATCTTTGCAGTATGTAGTGAACATAAGAGCCCTTCAGATCTGATGCCCCAGAGGGACTGGCTGACAAAGAACCAAGAAGGAACACAGCAGATCAAGATTATAGGAAATGTCTCCACAACTCAGAATCCCTTTGTTGTGCAGTGGGAGACCACAACTCCAAATATTTGATGTTTCAGAGCAAGTGAATATTGAGCTTGCAAGCCAAGCTTTTGGGGCTTTTAGTTGATATACAACATACCAGTAAGAGAAAAGGTTTTTTTTAAATGTATATTTCCTTCCATCTACTGCTACATTATAATTTCTAAGTTATGCAAATAAGGGAGAATCCCTACTGTTTCTCAAAGCCTTTGCACAGCTGTGGGCATTTAAGATAAAGAAGAAACTCAGTCATAGGGTGAATATGTCTGCAATCAGTGTAATCATGAGGCATGCTACAGATAAAGAGAAGCTATCTAACTATAGGTATTTCTTTCAAGGACAGTAGCTCTGTATTCCTAGCACAGCCAGTCTCTCACAGTAATCATTACCAGCTGTTTTTCTTTTTTTTTTTTCTGTTCCAAAACTGTCTCAGTGGGGACATTTATTAATGATGATGGGACACCCCAGGCAATTTCCAAAACTAAAGGGAAGTGCATGCAGGGATAAATCAAAGAAGATGTAAGAGCTGTAGGCTGAACCTGGCCATTTGTCAAGGGAAATCAGAATCTGGGTGCTAAAATAGAACCCCTACAAACAGTGCTGTGCTCCCTGTCGATTATTGCATCATTTCAGCAACTTTGCATGAGCTGCCATCACACTGGTCTCTCAACCTGTGGCTATAGATAAGCAGCACAGGTTTTTAAAAATGTGAAAACACACACATGCAGTTAGGAAGAGAGAGAGAAAGAGAGGAAAACTCATAGAGACACATACACCTTGCAGGAAACCATAAATTATCCAAGGCCCTGTGTCTGATTGGCTGAGCAAGCAATCTCAGCTGGATGGGCTGAGGTTGTGTTGCCAAGGCAACTGTGGGGGATCCTCCCAGTCCCAGTCCTATTTTCTCTGTGCAAGATTGCCTATCTTAGGAGTTAATTTAGGAAATTCCTTAATTGTAGGGAGGATTTTTTTCAGAACTTAAAACTTAGGCTACTTTGCCAACAGGCTTCAGGTTGAAAAATTGCTCCATTTATAGCTGCCCGCTGCCTCCAGGAAGAAATCACCTAAATATTCAAACCCGAAACAAGAAAAAGAGAGTATTATGGTCCACAGTGAGCAACAGCTGCATGCTGTGTCCTATTTATGACTAGGTTTACTGCTATCACATATTTTTTTTTCTTTTACTGCAGTAGACTCAATTTTAACATGTTTAATGTGAAATTTATGAGCAACCCCCATCCCCTGCTAACAAAATTAATAAATTAAAATAAATAAAAAAACAAAACAAAAGAACAAACAAACAGCAGAGCTCTTTTTGAAACATGCAAGGGCATGATTATGCAATACTTAGGTCAACGGGTGCACTAAGTAGTGACAGGGTTTGCCACTTACTGCAGCCTTTTTTGTTAAAGTGACGCATGAATGTAGTTTAAATTGACTTAAATGAATGTACATACAATTTTTGAATGGTTTTTGACATTCTAATGTCAATTATATAGCACATTGCATTACAATTAATCAGTAAGTGCAAAATATAACTTGGCATAATGTATGTATTTTAGTTTATCAGAGAACTTTTATTAACCATAAAACAAGTTTTGGATGTGGCTTTCAATTATATAGGCCTATGAGAGTTTGAAGCATCAAGAGGATCTGGAACGATAGCTTGAAAGAGAAGAAAACATTTTATAGAGGAGCACTGCATGTTATAAGCTTGCATGTTTATCTGTGGTTAGCACTGTAATGACAAATACTAAGACTAAAGGAATGTAACCTCAATTTCAATTTATTTATTTATATAGTGCCAAATCACAACAGACAGTCGCCTCAAGGTGCTTTGTACTGTAAGGCAACGACCCTACAATATTTAATATAATAATTAATCATGTATGACTATCTGAGTCCCACACATTTTACATTATTGCACTGCATATGTTATCCCTAACTGTATGGCTACAGTGCACTGTAGCTGCTCCAAACAATGACTTTCCAAACCAGATAAATTCTGCGGCACAACAGCACCACCTGAGGGTGAAAGGATGAACACTGTTTTTGTTGCTGTTTTGGTTAGTAAGAAAATTGCTTGTGTCCTTTCTGAAACACGCGATTAAAAAAACATAGCCAAAACTCCATTTTAAATGACGATAACATTAATGATGTATAATGATAAATGTGTTCACCTTCGCCCAGATTTAAAATCCTGAGCCGGGTCATAGGGCGACGTCATATTGGATGATACCAACTGCAAATTGCGCATTACAGAATAAAAACTAATAAACAGCTATATTATTCATCTTAAATTAGTGGTAGTGGCAATTTAAAGTGATTTTTTAAGATATGGTTTAATGGTAAGGGCGAAAATGGGCTTTTAAAATAACCCATTATTACGACCAATAACATCCCCTTTGTTGTCATTGCTGTGGTACAGTCAGTGGGCGATATGGCGCTGGCCAGGCTCGGTAAATGCTGTCGGTCGTTATTGTATGGGTCTCCTAAAGGTACGTTTAATGGTGCTTTACAGCCAGGCTGGATTGAAGGCTGCATAGGAGGTAAGACAAACAAAACTCACCAACAAGTGTTGTGTCTCTTAAACAGGTGATATTTGGCGTTGTGTGGTTTACACACAGGGGGAAGCTAGCACCTTGTAAAGCAAGCACATGTTAGTAAAAGTAACGTACAGTTGCTAACAGGTACTGTGAGGGTGTTGAACTTAAAATAAAGTTCACCCAAACATGTACTTTAATGCTTAACTGCTGCCACTGTCTTTGGCTATGCAAGTACTCTACAAGCTATCCAGCAAGGCTACCTTATGATAGTGAGTTGTTAGGGCTTTCTTTACTGTATTTTTGTTATTGTAGCCCGTGTATGTTTGTCCTGTAGTGGTAACTGAATATGAATTAAACCACGCATTTTTAACCACCCTGCAGCTAAAAGGCATCTGTTGTCGGAAGATGTTATCAAGCTACAAGACTTCCAGCAAAGGAAGCTGGTTGTGGCTCACCATGGCAGTGGATCGGAAGGTGAAGTAGTACTTCTTTTCACTCGCACAAATCTCCAATTTCATTCCATAACCCCCCCCTTTTTTTTTTTGAAAAAACCTAAATTTACAGGGAATTATATTAAGCTATTCAGTCAAAAGCTGCAAAGGAATGAGCTGATACTGCGTGATGAGCTGAAGCTTCTTCTTCACCTGTGCCAGTCTGCAGATGACATGCAGATAGCCAGAGATGCCATCTATAGGTACGCTTGACACATTCATTGACAGGGATTTATGTTAATGACAAAAACAACTCAGCCAAAATTTGCTCAGCCATGCTGGCTTGCTTTCACAAGGTATCAAGAAGAGAACCGTAACTTGTTGTATGGAGACTTCAAATTTGGTCCTCTCTTCATGAGACTGTGCTATGAGTTGGGTCTGGAGAACATGGCTTTTGCTACTATAACTGATAAGGTAAACCATGCAATATTCAAACTCCAGCAAAGCAACAATAACTAGAGAGAATGGATGCTTTAGTGTTTTATTAATAATGTTTTTACTCTCACCTGTCTGAACAGAGTATGAAAGGATTTTTCCATGACACCACCTCCTTTAACATAGCCATAGACATGTTGTTCATTAAAGGTTCCTATGAAAGTAAGTGACAGATTAATCCTCTTTTGTTTTCTTGGCATTTTCCCCTACAGTGATTAGATTTATATATTACAAACTTTAACTATTGCAGATGCCCTGGAGGTTCTAAGAACCATGAGGAACCAAGACATACCATTCAACAAAGACACTCTCACATTAGCAGTTGGTACCTTCTATAAGCTGGTAATGTTTCAAATATTTGAATCCTGAATTTTGGTTTAACATTATAATCCCATTCATTCTTATATCTGGACTGATGCCCTGTTTTTGTCTTTGTCAGAACACAGCAGAGTCCTACCAGATCTGCACTGCTCTGATAGAAGAACAACAAGCCAGAGGGCAGTTCATCCCAAGGCATGCTTACTGCTTTGCTGTAGCACTAGCACTTCGAAGAGTGAGTTTTATGTTAAATTCCATCTCCTGCAGAGAGATGTAGAACAGATTCAAAGGATCATCTGTTTTCTTTTCTTTATTTCTTTTTCCATTCCAGAGTGATCTAGAAAAGGCACAGTCATTGTTTTCACAAATCATGAGCACTGACAGCAGAATATGCCAAAATTTTAAGGTAAAGGTGCGGCATGTAAATGTAGTTTGCATTATTTTTTGCAGTGGATGTCTGATTACTGTCTTTAAAGTTTTTTTGTTTTTGCTTTTTTGATTTTTTTTTTAGGTTCTAATACTAACAATGTCAGGAGCATTGGCAGAGGCCATTCCTATCCTTTCTGCAGCCTTGTTGCCTAAAAGTCCATCGTTTGTAAAAAAGCCAGAGTTTTCCCAGGAGGTGGTAAGTGAAACACAGCTACCTGCACCTATAAAGAGTGTAGCTGCAAGGAAATTCATTAGGATGGCATAATTTATTGTTTAAATGTATTTGTTTGTGTAGAAGATAAGTGAGGTTTAAAGTTTTTCGGGTTTTTTTCCCCTGTGACCAACAGTGGAAAATCTAGTTTAAATGAATTTTGTTGTATCCTTTTTTCTGTTTTTCCTCAGATTAGTTTTGATTAATCGCTCCTCAGATTTTTCATTCAAGCTTGAGAGAGAAATAATCTCCTGAAGAGTTGACTTGGTGGCCTCTTGTGACCTGTTTCAGGTGGATTTGCTTCGCTTGCGAAGTGAGGGCAGGCCGCACATGATAAAAGCGGAGCAGGTAGTGACTCAGCTTGAACGAGCCGGTCAGGTGACTCAGCAAACCCTCGATGACATGCTGTGCCACACGCCCACAGGAAAGAGGAAACCAGCGCCAATAAGACAGGAGAGGAGAACTAGTCAGAGAACTCTGAAGCCTCTACAGTCCACTCTACTGTCAGAGTGATGCCAGAGTTGGCCATGTAAACACGCTGAGATTGTCCACAGTTGACTTTGATGCAAAAATGCACTTATATGATATTTAAGGGCCTTTAACAGCAGCCCATTAAAACTTGCTCATCATTGCCAATGCAGATACTTACAGATGCAAAATTTTTTGAAGGAAAGTTTTTGTTTTGTTTTTTTAATACAGCAGCATCATTAACATAGCCTAAGCCATCTCAAAATAAAGAACACATTTCATAATTTTGCTAAATTTGTAAAATAATGTAAAAAAATTTATATATCTGTACATACTGTTAGGCTAATGAATTATTTAAAGCTACAAAACAACACTGATTTGAAAAGGTAGGTTGCCACCTTTTAATGCTGAAGCATTTGACAGTCCTGTGTCATATCCATTACCCATGATATGTCTTGCGTCCCTATTTTTGTCAAATTATCTACCTCTCATTTAGCACAAACACAGTAATCTCTCTGCAGGCAATATTGTCTTCCCTGTGTTCCAACAGAAAGCTACTAAATCACAAACAGTATCATCTTCTAAATGGGGATAGATTTCCTTGTCAGGCACGCGTTTGGAGGTCAAAAGTTTTTTTGGGGGGGTGGGGGGAGGTTGTATGTATAAATGAGTGAAAGAGTAATCAAAGAAAATTATTAAATACAAAAAATTTGCATTAAAGTTTTGGGCTGTTTGTGAAATCAGATTATTCAGCTTTGTCATTCTTTCTAAAGGGACACTTGTGATTTGGGGTGGATTTGTCAGATTTTTTTTTTTCCCCCTTCTTGAGCTCTGAAAATACTGGATGGTTGGCTGATTGTTGTTTAAAAGATTGTGTGACTGGTATTGAGGTCCGACCGTCTTAAAAGTAATAATTTACTTTAGTAGAAAATAATTATAACAGCAGTAAATGTAACTGATACCTCACTATGTATACTGTAATAAGCATACGTAAAGTAAAATGCCAACCAAATCCGTCCGTGGGAATCCTGCCCGGATGTAAACAAAGCATGACGCGCAGCAGAACCGTCCCACAATGCATCGCGTGCATCAAATAACACGTAAAGAGGCGAAAACGGAGCTGCTAAGTTGACCTAAACATACCGGGTAGACATTCATAAAGTAGTAGAGTGTTTTGGGTTTGTTTTTGGTTTTTTTTGTTTGTTTATATGACTGATGTAACGTTGAAGGCATGCAGCGGTGCGGTGATGTCCTCTCCTAGCGGCGGCTGGCGGCGGTGCTTTTTAGCAGTAGCTTGCCGGTTAGCTGGGACTACCTAAAGCCGTATGTAGAAGCTGCTCGCAACAGCAGCCAGTTGGTCCCCAACTAGAGCAGACAAAGAAAAGAAAACGAGTTGTAGAAAGACTTACAAAGCTGAAATAATATCTGGTGTTGCTGGAAGGGACCGCGGGGTCGTAGTAGCTAGTTTGGTGCGTCTCGTTACAGTCGTTTGTAGGAGGGCAGTCTGAAATTTGTAAATACTGGCTTTGGGTAAATTTAGCAGACGTAGCTAGAGCAGCACAATGAGCACCGAAGAGACGGCAGCGCCTACAAAATCCGCTCCGGATGATGATGGAATGACATGGTGGTACAGATGGCTCTGCAAAATAGCTGGTGTTTTGGGAGGAATATGTAAGTAGTTGTCAAATTCGTATGTCACTTTTTGAGTAAAGAAATGATAGAAACCCAAATCCTGCCATGGCGCAGGCTTAGCATTAGTTAATACCAAACACAGTATATGTACTACAGCCAGTGATTGTGCTGCTGTGTACCAGTTCACGGCATTTACTTTTCTGGGTCAAGTATACGAACAATCTTATCATTATAATTTATACTATTGTGTGGACTCTAGTGTATCCAGGTGAGGGGCAGCTGCAGAGTTGAAATGGCGTCAGATCAGTATAATGAAAAGCTGTTTTAGACTGTGAATATACCGCACTTAAACTGCACAGCCACTAAACAAAAGCTTTGTCACTGCTCGTCGTCCTCTCGCTGCAGCTGCCGCTGCTGGGCACCGCCTGTTTGCGTGGCTTTTTCATTCCGTAACAGCTTGTTCCGCCTAAATGAACTGCGATATAAACACACATGTTCAGGTGTTCCCCTCAGGTGATTTTTAAACTGCTGGCCCTGCAGTTTTCCAGTGGCATTGCAGCCACCCTGCATCCATCTCTCCTTCACAATGACACCAGAGTCACAGTGCCTGTATCACATTAACAACTGCATATTCAGTGGCTTCTGTATTATTAAGGAAGTTGGATGCTGTATGAGGAGAGGTGCACAGGTTTCAGCTTGAAGCTGCTCTATGGTGTTCTGTGGTTTACCTACCACAGTGGTGAAAATTAAAGTAAAAGGCTTAAATTAAAAGTCTTTCTTAAAAACCTGTAGATATAATCAGGAAATTTAAAGTATTGTAAGTAAAAGTATTCACTACAGAAAGAAATGTGCCCTGTGATTGTTAGACTATATGTTACATTATTAGAATTATAATAAGTCCTTGTGTAAAACGATCCTTTTACTCTTGCAGCTATATATGTGAAGCTAATTTGATTGAGTCTGTACACTGTTACAGTTAGCATTTATTTTTCTTGATTTACTGCTGATGATTTTCCTGGCAGCTCAGCTGTTTGGGGGGGAAAAAAAGAAAATAAAGAAAGCTAATACCAATCACAATTACCCAGAGATCACAGTGACACCTACATAATATGCTTTTATTTTATTTTTATTTTTTTACAACTGACAGACATGTTTATAGTTTTAATTGAATTACTTTGCCAATCACATGAATTATTTTGCAACAGTAATTGTGATACTTTGTGTTCCAGTGTCTGTTCTGTCTCAAAATGTGAATATTTGCCTCTTTTTATCTAGTCTTCATTTATAATAAGAATTTGCTGTCATCAGTTCTATGCTGTTTGCTGGAGAGCTATTTGGACATATTCACAATTTACTGGAAAATAACTAGCTGATTATAACTAAGGAAAACAGTATTTAGTTGTAGACCAGGGCACTATTCCAGGAAGCAGATTTAAATAACATGAGTCTTTTTACAGTCATTTACTTGCCAATAGGCTGTATAATGGAGATGGTGATTATGGTACAGGGTTATAATCAGCTCAGAATAATCTCTATAGTCTCCATCTTTCTGACTCTGAGACTGCAGCTGTCAGACTGTCAGCCAATTCCTCTGAAATATATGTTACTGTAGCAATCACTGTTTAAATCAGACTAATCTGCATAAAGCTTTAGAACAATAACACAAAGTTTGTTGTGCTGTTAAAGGTCACGCTGAACATTTGAGTGAAGATGAGGCTGAAATGATTTTAAGACTTGAAAACTGAATAAATGTATTTAAAGTGACTTAAATGCTGTCAACATTATGAAAGTTATTGTGCCTGAAATTCAGAGTATGAGTCTGGACATATTTTCCACCGAAAATCCCCTAAATCAATCTCAGTGGGCCTACGCAGAACCAGATCCTCCCAAAGGGATCATAGACTCCATAAGGGCTCAGCAAACTGTGTCCGAGTCCACTTGCACAGCAGGAGGGATCCAAAATGAACAAGGATTAAGATTCAGACCCAGATCCAGTTCAGGCTCCAGTCATTTCTGAGCTCATCCCGTCGGGATCTGTGCGTAATGGTTTAAGTTTTCCCGACCCAATCTTAATTCTTTATTTAAAACGGCTCATCCTCCCAAAACTGTACTGAAACATTTGAAATCTATAAAAAATGAAGCAATTCTTATGTTTGCCTTTAATGATAAAACTTAAAAATTAAAGACTAGGTTTTTGTCTTCAGTTTCTGTCTCCTGCATTTTGTCCTGTCAGGATGCAGCTGATTTATTTTTTCAATCGGATATAAAATTTGGATTCTAGCTTCATCAAATTAAAATTCAAGTTGGGTAAATGATGAGAGCAAACATTATAAAAGAAATGTATTTTGTGTCAGACTTTTATTTAGTGTATGGTGGCAGAGTGGACCAAACTGCTTAAAATGACTCTTTTGTTCCCTCCTGTTTTTAAGATAAACATCACAGTCAGCACTGACGTGTGTTCACATTCCTCAATCCAGCAGATTAAAATGGAGGCTGTGCTCTTTATTTACCTGTTGCCATGGTGAATCCTGGTATCCAAGCTCCATTGATGTTGGCTTGCTTTCTTCCTCACGCACTTAACTCAAAGTGAACATTCTCAGAACCGATTGAACTAACTCTGATCAGCTGTTTTGGGAAACTCAGAGTTGCTGATCTCAGGGTTTATTTTTAAGCTCAGAGTTTGTTGAACATCCTTCCTGGAACAGGACCCGGCTCTGGACTCTTCATGTTTGTCAGTGAGCTGGTACACTTAAATGCAGCCATCATAAATCCACTGGATACACCTGCATTTGATGGAAGTCTGTTTGTCCGGTCCAGTTTCCTTATATATAGTTGTTTTTAATAGCTGTGGCTTTTGCATTTGAAAGGAGGTTATGGAAGTAACTATAATGTAATGGAGGTCTAACGCACACACACACACACACACACACACATACACATACACACAGACACAGGACCAATGATCATTACCAACCTCAAAAGTGGACCTGTCCCCACTTGTGTATATAGATATCACACTTTGTGGTTATGGTTGATTGAATTACATTAGTGTGAATGAAACTAGCAGTAATTGACACCATTAGTTAATTTTCTGTGTGTATCTGACACACATCAGTGATACGTGATCATGCCAAATTGCACATATCAGAGCCAGCCAGAGAGTAGACATGGCTTTTTCAAATCATTTGCACAGCTTTTGAACTCACCACCAGTGGTCTGTTTTCTACTGAGCTTGCAGTCTATCTCATTTTGCAGTGTACACATATTTAATTCTGTAGACATGATGAAGGACCTGCTGCTTCTCTGCACCAGAAAATCCTCCTCACAACCATGTAGATGTGAAATGCTGTCAGTGAAAGTATTAAAAAGTTTAAAACAAATCAAAACCAAATAGAGCAGCAAAATGCAGAGTTATTATTAAATCACTCAAACAAATTGCCTTGTATGTGAAAAATGTCACCTGCTTTGATTTTGACCTGATGTCTGTCAAATTTTGATTTGTGTAATTAATTTCTAGGCCAGACTTGTTCCATAATTGCGCTTTCATTGAGATAGGGGTGCTGGATTTGAACATTTAATTTCTGTTTTTGTTTGTTTGTCTCAAACGTGCTTCAGAACAAAAGCAGAGCAGTGTTGCACTGCTTATGAGACCTCTTTGATTGTGTATTTGTTGTCCTTTTACATCCATATTTTCCACATCACTGAACAGCATATACTTGACAACTGGCCCATTACATGTCCACTGAAGTGGCTGAACTGTATTAACAGCTGTATCTGGATGTATAGCACACAGACTAATAGCTAATGATGAGAGACATGAGTTTCTCTGTCATGCCATGATCTGCTATCTATCTAATAACAGACCTTTGCTTTGTGCGTTTGTCCTGTCCGAATCATGCAGCCTGTGCCGTCTCAGGAGTGTGGAACTGTGTCACTGTGAACCCTTTAAACATTGCTGCTGGAGTATGGATGGTGTAAGTCCCAACACTGTCACACTTTATAATGTTCACATTCCACACGGCTAGATGGTTTAATAGACAGTTCAGAGGTGAAAAAATTAACAAGCATACTACCAAACTACGTCTTTTTAGGCAATACGAAGTGCTCTATTCAAGCTCAGATTCCCGGAGTTTTCTTTTATGGTATATATATATATATATATATATGTGTGTGTGTGTGTGTGTGTGTGTGTGATACAGTGCCTTGCGAAAGTATTCGGCCCCCTTGAACTTTTCAACCTTTTGCCACATTTCAGGCTTCAAACATAAAGATATCAAATTTTAATTTTTTGTGAAGAATCAACAACAAGTGGGACACAATTGTGAAGTGGAATGAAACTTATTGGATGTGTCAAACTTTTTTAACAAATAAAAAACTGAAAAGTGGGGCGTGCAATATTATTCGGCCCCCTTGCGTTAATACTTTGTAGCGCCACCTTTTGCTGCAATTACAGCTGCAAGTCTCTTGGGGTATGTCTCTATCAGTTTTGCACATCGACAGACTGAAATTCTTGCCCATTCTTCCTTGCAAAACAGCTCGAGCTCAGTGAGGTTGGATGGGAGAGCATTTGTGAACAGCAGTCTTCAGCTCTTTCCACAGATTCTCGATTGGATTCAGGTCTGGACTTTGACTTGGCCATTCCAACACCTGGATACGTTTATTTGTGAACCATTCCATTGTAGATTTGGCTTTATGTTTTGGATCATTGTCTTGTTGGAAGATAAATCTCCGTCCCAGTCTCAGGTCTCTTGCAGACTCCAACAGGTTTTCTTCCAGAATGGTCCTGTATTTGGCCCCATCCATCTTCCCATCAATTTTGACCATCTTCCCTGTCCCTGCTGACGAAAAGCAGGCCCAAACCATGATGCTGCCACCACCATGTTTGACAGTGGGGATGGTGTGTTCAGGGTGATGAGCTGTGTTGCTTTTATGCCAAACATATCGTTTTGCATTGTGGCCAAACAGTTCGATTTTGGTTTTATCTGACCAGAGCACCTTCTTCCACATGTTTGGTGTGTCTCCCAGGTGGCCTGTGGCAAACTTTCATGATGCTCTCTGCACTTGGAACAGAACCCTGAGACTATCACAGAGCAGGTGCATTTATACAGAGACTTGATTACACACAGGTGGATTCTATTTATCATCATCAGTCATTTGTGACAACATTGGATCATTCAGAGATCCTCACTGAACTTCTGGAGTCAGTTTGCTGCACTGAAAGTAAAGGGGCCGAATAATATTGCACGCCCCACTTTTCAGGTTTTTATTTGTTAAAAAAGTTTGACACATCCAATAAATTTCATTCCACTTCACGATTGTGTCCCACTTGTTGATTCTTCACAAAAAATTAAAATTTTATATCTTCATGTTTGAAACCTGAAATGTGGCAAAAGGTTGAAAAGTTCAAGGGGGCCGAATACTTTCGCAAGGCACTGTATATATAAAAATATATATAAAATTTGCTGAACACTAACTGAAAGGCACAAGCTATAGCTTCTCAGCATCAGCATAGATAAATATCGAGCGGAAGTCTCGTCAAGCCGGGTAGCCACTCCTCTAATAAAGGTGTGTCGATCATCTTGGAGCACCGTGTGCTTTCATAATTTTTGAGTTCAGGTGGAATTTTTTTAATACCAGCAAAATATCCACTGTAAGCAAATGCATTTATGTGGTAGCTGAATCCATAATTTGGCCAGCTGCTCACAGTAGGATCAGCACGGTACATCTTTTCCAAGTGGCTGCTGTGTTTTAATAAAATGGAATCAAAGAATGACTTCCCCGCTGTGTTTACATGTCCTCTCCTTATTCCCAAGGTTGAATGCCTTCGTGTTGTTCCTTTGTGAAGTCCCATTTTGTTGCCAGTTCATCGAGTTTGCTAATGCAGTTGCAGCTCGTGCGGACAAACTCAAACCCTGGCAGAAGGCCTTTTTCTATTGTGGGTGAGAAATAATATGATTTATGTCACTGGAGACTGAGCTGCACTGTATGGGGGGAAAAAATTGGAAATGTGTTATTTTTATTTACAGTATGTACTTAATTGGATTTACTGACTGTCTCTTGTTCACTGTCGTCATGCTGCATATTCTCAGGATGGCCCTGTTTCCTGTGTTCTTGAGTTTCTCCTTCACAACCTTGTTTGGGAACGCCATCGCCTTTGCCACAGGAGTTCTGTATGGCCTTGCTTCTTTAGGCAAAAAGTAAGATGTCCACTAGCTCATGATAATACATATATATTTGCCAAAGATCTTACAAAGGATCTGAAATGTGTATTCAGAACAGACTTTGTAATAACTCACATCTTTTGCTATCTCACCCACATTATATCCCATTAAAATAGGCTTAAATATTAAATGCAGTACGCCACATTATAACAAGTTAACATGTCTTTATTTTAAGTTTAAATTTTCTAACAATTCTAATGTGCTTTTTTTAAAAATTCACATAAAGTAACTTTTGGCAGGGTGAGCTGTGTATTAACCTTGCAGTTAACACTGTCATCTGTCCCTGTCATTCTTTCTTTTCTCTTCTCCCCACACTTCCCTGGGCATAACCTTTTATTACCATCTTTCTCCCGCATCCCGTCTTCGTTTTCTCTTCTTCCAGGGGAGATGCAGTGACTTATGCCAGACTGCAGCATCAGAAACAGGGGGATGAGGAGAGGATGACAGGAACGACAACGGGGCTCCAGAGTGAGGCATCTGCCCCCCCCCCAGTTCTTACACTTGCAATTTTTCTCCTGTCCTTCATCCATCCTACCTCTTCCTCCACAGGCCTTTCCCCACTTTCACAGTGGTACTGAGTTTTATTTATTTGCTTAGTTGTTACATTCTTGTTGTTCTGACCTATATAACTGATTCAGCCTGTTATTTGGTATTTGCCGTATAAATGGGATTTATGATTGTGAACTAATAACTTTAAAATGTTTTTTTTTTTTTTGTTGTGTCATAAGTCCTTTTTTTTTTAATTTAAATTGTTGTTGCCCGAAAGCCTTTCAGGAGACCTGATTAGAAATTAAAGTGATTGTAAATTGTACATAATTGACTTCAGGTTATTCACTTTGACTTTAAGGCTGCAGTTCAGAGTTGTGCATTAGAGAAATTTGGCTCTTTGCATTCTTTGTGTTTGTCTCCCCACTGTGGCACCATGCCTCAACACAATTTAATAGCCACGTGGCCAGAGTGGGGATAATTTTGGTTTTGGTATATTGTGGTACACATTGCCAGCAGCACAACACATCAGCAGGAAAAAAAATTATTACATTTTAATAATGCACAATATCCCTGGGTAAAAAAAAACAAACTGCATGCATCACAAAACTGGAATTATGGCAAACAGAACTGCCCTCACAGAGTTGGGAGAGTGGAATTGTTGGCTGGAAGAACGTGAATCTGTTCCTCACTCGACTTCAGATCGTACTCTTCAGGGCAGGGACTCTTCAGCTGCAGGAGGCTGTCATGTGCACGAGGATATGTGAGCACCTGCAAGGCATTATATCGGTGTCTCAGCTCACATCAGTATTACTCAGAATCAGTTGGGGAGGGAAGCAGGGAATCTAGAGAGCTCTCTAGATGAGCCCCAGCTCATCCAGAGAGAAAAAAGATTTATTTTCTGTCTTCTCTGAAGTCTGGAGACAGAATCTACTGGAGAAGCTGAAATGTGATTGTAGGGATAAACACTGTCACTCAAGAATGCTATGAAAAGGGTCTGTTAG
Source organism: Pterophyllum scalare (assembly GCA_024447675.2). NCBI lineage: Eukaryota > Metazoa > Chordata > Actinopteri > Cichliformes > Cichlidae > Pterophyllum > Pterophyllum scalare. The sequence goes on from JAMQGT020013863.1 coordinate 148,014, forward strand.
GGGTCCTAAACATGCAACTGTCTTTGCATGATTTGATGAGAAATTCAAGTGCTGTGTGAGGGGAGCAGAGGGGCAATAACCTGAAGAGTTTCCCAAAGCTTTTTATTGCATTTGAATGATGAAATGTTCCTGTGTGTTGTTTTCTAATGGTTGTTGTTTCATTAGGATTGCTTTAATTATCAACATGTGATTTTGTTTGGAGTTTTTTTCCTATATAGCCAAGTTTTGATTTTGTGACCTTTTATCAACAACCTAGGAATGTCTGTGAACCAAACTTTCATAAAGTTCTGGCCACTGACTTTAGTGGTGTAACTTCTGGGGGCACACAGCTCTAAACTGCAGCTTGACGTCATACTTGAGGGATATTTTTAACACTGGAGAATGTATCTGGTGTATCCAAAGATAGAGACCTTTTATCTTTATTTTTGTTTTGTGCTTTTTATACATTAACTTTTCAGTTGCTTTAAGCTCACTTGAGGTATTTGGGTAGCTTTCAGTTGAACGGCAAAACTTGTTTGCGTCCAGTAGCCAAGCTGCTTCGTAGATTTTTTGGAACATCATGTAATGACGTTATTAACCTTTTTGTATCTATTTTTTCCCCCCTTTAGAATTCGTTGATAATTATCTTCTGATTTCTGTCTGAATTTGTGCTCTACCGAAACTCATCTACACTTTAATGAAGGGATGTGTCTTGATTCAGGGACTAATTGGTCTGTATCCCACACAGTTACCATAACAATGGTTTACCTTTGTCACTTAAATGAGGGATGCAGTGCTCACCATACCATAAGTTTGTGTTTTGTTTTGTTTTGTTTTTTTGCCTTGACACTGTTGCTTGAACAGTCATAAGGATGCTTTTGAAACAAGTGTTTACACGTACCTCTTACAGCTGTTTTTACCTTAAGTCTAGACTGAGTGAATTATTCATACATCACCATCAGCTCTCAGGTATCATACTCAACAGAGCACAGCACACACTAGTACAAAGCAGCCTGTGCGTACATCATAGCTGTATAGAAGCATGACTCTGTGAATCTACTGTATCACTTGAGCCAACAGAAAAGCATTTGTCATGCAGGCAACATTCATACATACACTTAAATCAGTAAAATACTAAAATCTAACACTACAAACCCCTCCACTACTGTTTTAACACACTGCTTTCTTTGTCCACTGCCGTCCACAACACAAGTATTTGCTGCGGGTGCTGAGTGTATCTTTTGCTGTAAGGGATATGTGAATAATGTGTGTTGTGATGTGAATCCTGAGCCTGTTCCATATTAGTGAATTAAACAAAATTGCTACTTCCACCATGGTGTTGACTTCTTCTGTGCCTTTTGTGTGACTCTCAGGATGACATTTCTGGGTGCACAGGAGGCCAAATCTTTTCAAGGTATTAAAGAATAAATTCAGCTGACTTTTACTGATCTCGTGACTTTTCTTTGGCACAACCAGCTGTCCAGTTTTCTCCTGACATTTCTTCGGCATCATTATCAGAAACTTTAAAATGTGACATGCTGATTGAGGCCTGTAGGGTGAGCATTGTGCAATGCTTGTGAGCGTTGCACAATCTGACCTTGGGGTGAATTTGCTGAGATATCCACAACTGGAAAGATTGGCAGCTGTTTTGAATGTTTTCCACTTGAACAAACTTTCTCACAAAAGCGTGACAGACTTCAGATGGTTTGAAAATGACCATATAACCCTTCCAGACTGATGGGCATCAACTATAGTTTCTTTAAGAGCTTTGCTGAGGTCAACAAACTGACAAAATGTGTTTTATTAGAGGTGCTCACAACGTGGTGATCAGTTGATGAACTGTGTTTGATTAGCAGTCCCTGGCTGGGTGCATTTTTCACACACTGCTTCTGCATTTAGGCTTAGTTTTAGTTCAGTAAATAATGACAGTGTAATGTGTCGTGTTCTGTAGTTCATCTGAGGTTGAATTAACTAGTTTTAAGACCTGCTAAGGACCAGATTATTTTTATTCTGTCCTGATATGTAAAACCTTATTTATTTACTTTCCCATTGCTGCATATTAAAAATTGTGCACCCAGGAGAAGTAAGCATGATATATCAGAGTCACAGATTGTCTTTTTCACTTCAGATGTTATTCCCATTTACTGCAGCTAGGTAGAACCTTTTTTCCTATTTAAATTATTCAGCTGTGGTTGAATCTGGATTCTGGCAAATGAGCAGAACATCCGGGCCCTTCTGAAAACTTTGAAACACAAAGCCTGTCTCTCATGTGTCTTTAAGTGTGGCATTACACACAAAAGATGTTTACTGAAGCTAGACTAAACTTTATACAAAACTTCACATTAGTGTTATCCCTAAGCTCTTTTTTTTTTTTCGTAATAAGACCACATCTTAAACCAAGATTTGAGGTGTGCACGAAAAAAGCCTTGGTGTCACATCTCTTCACTTGAATCATCCTATTCTTTAAACTCATCACAGCAGGGAAGGCTCACATATTCCTGTTAACAATGAAGGGATCATTCTCCCTACATTCAAACCGATGCATTTTTCCTTTGGTTCAGCTGCTCATACATCTAAATTGTTTTGGAGTTATCAGCTGTAGAAATGCATCCCCTCTGATGAATATAACGGCAGTTAGTTACCTTGTGTTGCACAAATATCCTACACCATGAAATTGAAAAGCTCAGCAGCAGCGTCGTTTTCAGAAATGGATTTTATTAAAACATCCTTTACATATTCTTTTTCCTCCTCAGAGGAAACTAGCACTCCTATTTGATTTCATCAAGTATAGTTTCGCTTTTTTATGGTGTTCTTCTTGTTAGCTTTTCTACTTTAATATTTTTAGCATGAGCTTAAAGCAATTTTTTTTTTGGTGTCATATAGGACAAATCATCTTAATGACTTGTGCTTGTGGAGGTCAAGAAATTTCTTTAATTTTTGCTAAAATTAATGATCAAAGAAGAAAGAAATTCTTCACATCTCAGTGTCACACCACAGAAATAAAGTATATTCTAGAGTTCCCAATTGGCATTTTGTTCTTTAAATTTTTTTTTTTTAGATTGTTTTTAGGTCTAAATGAAAAAGTTAGTCTGACTTGATATATTATCCCCCTAAGGTAAGCTGTAGAGTAAATTGATATCTAAGCTACTATGGAAATATCCTTTGTAGTGAGACAGTGAAGAATTACTTTGCAATACATCAGTATTACTTTTTGTGGTGTTTATTGAAATGTGCTGCACAGAATTAATGTTGCATGTATACCTGCCTGAACATCATTACTCTGAGTTTTATTTGCCATTTTTCTTGTGTGTGAACAACATAAATTCCTTTTCCAAACTGACTGACACCCCGTCAGCTCCATAAGTTTTTAGACAATGATACATTTTTTGTCATTATGCCTCTGTACACCCCCGCAGATGATTTCCAATCCACTGTAACAAGCAAGATGTGGTTGAAGTGCAGACTTTCCGCTTTAATTCAAGGGATTTAACCAAAATATTTCATTAACTGTGTAGGAATTACAGCCAGTTTTATACATACTCCCTCATATTTAGAGGCTCAAAGCTAATTGGACCATTGACTGATTTTGAACAGTTTTATGGCCAGGTGAGACCTGTTCCCTTATTTGTCTTCAACAAATTGCAAATTTACTGGAGCTCTCAGTGTGAGGTCCAAAGAGATGTTGATATATTCAGTGAAGACCTGCACAGATCACCTCTTTATGGCTCTTGTAGTTATTTTGCGTCCTCCATCAGTCCCAGTTTTATATGTTCACTTTTTTCAGTTTGTTCACACCTGGCAGAGGTTCTTAGAAATGTCTCTAGATGTTTTCTTTATGCACATCTGCACTGTGACTCGCCACAGCCTGAGTCTTCTTTGTGATTTGTGTTTAATAGCAGCTGTTAAAGTCAGATGACCTGGCAAGGAGCTATCTGATATTTTCTGCAGATTAGATAAGTGTGACTAGCACTAATATGGCCAGATGCAGAGTCGCTGCAGTGCATGTGGACAAGAGACAGACAGGAATGTATGACATCATTAATTGTGACATGTGTATTCATGATCACCAGATACTAGATTTACAGAACAGTAGACAGTGGACAAAGATGTTTACAACGCAAATAGAAATGACCTGAAGCATAGCTTGTGGCTCAGGTGGTAGATGTGGAAGGTCCACTAACCTTACGCAGTTTTGGTTGTTGTGAAAATTCACCTGAGCATCTTACATTGCAGTTCCCCTGTCACTGGTGTGTAAGCTTGTGTGTGAGCGAGGATAAAAAACAAAACAAAACACAGTTTAAAATAATTTGTAGAACTGTAAAAGTTAAATATGCTGTAAACAGATCATTTACCTTAACATAATTTCAGTCACCCTGTTCTCAGATCTCATCACTGAGCCTGATGTAGTCACAAAGTCAGTGCACTGGCTCTTAAAAGAAATAGTTCAACATTATTAAAAAAGAAGAGGCTTATGGGATCAGTAACTTCATGGGGTTTCTGCTGGTTGCTTGGCAACCAGTCAGTCATGATATAGACACAGTAGCACAAAGTCTGCTAAAAATGCATGCATGTGTGTGTGTGAGTGTGTGTGCAGATGAAAGAAAAAGGGCAATATAGATAATGTGAGTATGCTAAGCTAAGGCACTTTAAAAAGAGGTGTGGCACTCAGTGAATCCTGAATTGAACTCTTAACAATGCTCTCACTGCAAAGGTGGCCGCAGAAATTTGACTTCCAGAGAGACAGACTCACATTCATACCTGTGGGGTCATTTAGAATCACCAGTTAACCTAACCCCACCAAATGCATGTCTTTAGACTGTGGGAGGAAGCCACACAGACATGAGGAGGACATTCAAACTCTGCACAGAAAGGTCCCAGCCAGATGGTGGATTCAAACCCAGGACCATCCAGGACCAAATCAAATTTGACTCGTGATCCCACATATGTTTTGTTGACCGTGGACCAAAGTTAGTTTAAATAATGCTTCAAAATAATTACCCGAGCACTTGACAAGATGACTGCCAAGCGGTGAGACTAGAAGGGTTTTGTCAGCTGTGTCTTCATATTTGTCACAGACTTGAGAGAAGCATTGCTCATCTCATCTAATCCTCAGTCAGAAAGAAAAGAGATATGTTTGGCGTCATGGGTCAGAGCGCACCGACCATCCAGCTCATTTTGATCTGAAGTTTTGGGAATGCATCTTGCACTTTTGGGATGCTGTCGCTTTGACAAAATCTGTCCACACACACACAGACTGCCAAAGTACTAAAAACCACCACTGTAGTAGCTCCTGCTTCTTTTTTGTAACTGGATGTATGAAAAAAACAAACAAAATAATGATAATATTAATCACACTCTACATAGTGTTTTGTTTTCTTTGATGTTACCATCATGACTACCAGCATAACTTATAAGAACCAGAGAAAGGAGTGAATAACAGTCAAAAGGAATTAGCTGCTAACAGGTTATACAGCTCACTGTCTGTACCACCCCTGAAGCAAACTCACATCTTTGAAATAGCCAATAGAAATGGAGGATTTTTTTTTTATGACTAATGGGGAAAATGGTACTTTTGCTGTCTTTGTTGTTTCTCCAAGTTAAGAACTGAATCGCAGCCTGTGTGTGTTCTTTGCTTAGATCCTTTTAAATATGCCAATGCACACTCTGCCAAACAGGTGAATTCACAGTAAGCACCACTGAACCCCCATCTATGACACTGGCCTTACATGCAGGCTAAATTTGTGGTTAATGCCATTTTGATGAATCGGGTTAATGATACCATCTGTCACCATTTAATTAAAACTGCATTATGTGAGCATTATCCCTCTTTTTCTCTCACTTTTAAGCTCATTATTATTCTCTTTAAATGTCTTGCCCTTTAAGTGCCGATTTAGTGGGATTTAGCTGTGTCATCTGGCTTCCAGTTTCTCACATCAGTGCATATTAATTCCTTTGATTTTCAAGGATTAGTCTCTATAAGGCTGTCTGCTGCCACTCGAGATGAAGGTAACAAGCTCAAGACAAAGAAGTTTACTTTATCTTGAAACGCAGCTGGAAACACGGCAACGCTGCCTTTAAACTTCAGCAATTTATGGCGAGTAGCCAGCAGAGGGCGCCAAGACATTATTTCAGGGATGTGTCTCGAGGATTTAACCCAGTATTTAACCCAGTAATTAATTATGTAATAGATTAACTGCTACTAGTAGCAGTATAAAAGGAAGACTCCCTTTGTTATTGATGCTTTAAAAACTGAACATGATGTTCCACTCGCAGACGCCTCACTGGACTTAATGTTAATACCAACAGCTGCTGTGACAAGAGGCGGAAGCTCGATCATTCTGAGCATCATGAAAATTAATCCTTCACAGTTTATCCGATCACCACCAGCAAACAGCCTGAAAATGTCTCAAATGAGATATCACTGCAGTCAAAACTAATTGCCAGGCGCACAGTAGTGGCTGACTGAGCTCTTATTGTAGGAATAGGCTCGCCGGGCTCCTGTGGGAAAAGCTCCAAGGGTGATGAAAACGGACATGTGTGAATCCGAGCCGTTTGATCAGCAGCATGAGCCAATGAAACCCGAAAGGGGTCTTTTATGTGGAGAAAAAACAGCCAAGGGCTCACGGGCCAGGGGAGCCACTGAATGATGAAATGAGAAATGAAAAGTAAGCGGCTATATTGGGAGGGGTACTGCAGTACAAGTCCTTTGATAGTTTTTCCAAAATAAAAACAGCAACTGCACTAAAATCCTAAATCCTACATTCAACAAGTAGAAAGGTTAGTGTGCAGCTAAAGGTAAGCCTCTATGATTCATACTTTCAGGTGGCAATGGATAATATTTAGCACAACTTATATGCATGTGTAATCATACTCTCAAAACAAGTATGCCTATCCTGTAGCCTGAGTAAATGTGATATCTGCTATTTCAGATGGAATTAGCAGCTGATTCCGTCTTTATTTCAGCAGACTTTGTCCCTGCGGTAAATCCACCTTCAGTTTCCAAGCGTTTCTAATGTTCATGTCCTGAGGGGAGGACCAACTTATTCGCTTGGCCTTCCTCCCGGCTCTGCGTTGCATCATGCTTGGGAACTTCGCTCCAATGAGGGGCTCGCTTTGTGCTTTATACACACACACACACACACACACACACACACACACACACACAGAGAGAGAGAGAGAGGGAGAGAGAGAGAGAGAGAGAGGCTGTGTGCAGCGTTGCCAAATAGCCACAGCCAGCAGGCAACATCACCTGCAGAGCGGAACAACGCTGGATTTCCTGAGTGGGGCTTCGGAAATAGACACCCTTCTTGTTTTTTTTTTTTGTTTGTTTTGTTTTGTTTTGTTTTGTATCAGAAGCATACTGCATGTAGAAGAATTCCCTCAAGTGTCTTTTCGGTGTTTTGTCTCGGGAAAAGAGGCGCGCAGTTTTGCCCTTCTTGAGGACGGGACCTTTTGAAGCTCGCAGCAGCAACAATGGACCGCGTTTCCGCTGGGAATTCACTCCCGGATCCGTGCGGTGCACACGCATGGGGACTGTAGTGTTACCAGCACAGCTTGCTTAGCGGTTGAGCAGTGTTTTACTGTGCCGAGGTGGCGCACTTGGTGCCCGCGATGCCCGCGAGGAACAGGTACAACCTGGTGGATGATGTGGCGGACTCGAGGGTGCCGCTCCACAACGAGGAGGCTTACCAGCATGGGATATATTTCCAAGCCAAGGTGAAGTCAGGAGAGATCGCGAACCTCTTTGACATATAGTCTTGCAGAGTTGCATTAGCCTGTTTTGTGTTGTTGGAGCGGCAGGTGCACACTGGACCCCCTTCAGCTGGATTGAAGTTTGAACGCACGTCCTTCACCTCAAACATGTGCTTTATTAGTGAAAGAATATATTTAAACTCTAAAATACTCAAGACAGAGCTCATAGCTGATATGGATGACTCAATCTTATAAAAGCCGATACAGACAGATGATCATTTTCCTGATGCAGTGTGGATTTAGGCTTTTTCCAACTTACTGAATTATTAAGATGATTGAGAAGAAGCTAGACAGTACTCCGTTTTAGCGATTCCTTTTATAGTGGAGCTGCAGCTCATGATCATTTTCATTATTGATTGCATTTTAGAATATTTTCCATATTAATAAAACTCTGAATTTCATAGATTTGCAAGTAATATTAGATTTTGCTGTTTTTGTCAAGACTTCAAGAGTGTAAATCTCATGCACATGCTTCTTTAACTGTATTTTGGGCTGTTTGTTGTTCAGTTTGAATAGGAAACTGAAAGAGTTAAAATAAGGGAGTGTTACTGGTCCAAAGTTCATTCCCAAGGGTGCTGGTGTCTTGTATCTCACTGGGCCTGCTTAGCGGCAGGGTGATGTCACTGTTTCTGTATTCACTGAATGCCAAATAGATCCACAGCCCAAACCTAATATTTAGTGTGGATATAAGACACTCTTCAATAAGATAAAAACAGCAGAATATTAAAGAGGAGCAGCCACCCATGTATTATCCTAGAAAAAAAAAACCCCCAGTACATTTCAAAATTCAAACACCCTGATCTGCCGAATGTATACAAGAAAATGAGTCATTAAATAAAAAAAGTGGAAACTCATATTTACCAAGTAAACAGTAAATTAAAGTCAGCGTTTCTGTCAGTTTACTGTAAAATAATAGAGACATCAAAGGCGTCATTGTCCCTAGAGCCCCTTAATTACACAGGCATGAATTCAAATGTATGCAGGTCTCAAAGAGCCTATTAGCTTTGTTTTTTCTATCACATATTAAACACATTTTCTCCTAAACAGAGACACTCTGGTTGACAGTAGGAAATCCTGCTCTAGCTACTGATGCTGCGATGTGTGCAGTATCACATGTTGTAAGCTCGATGCATAGCAGTTTTTTTTTTTCCTTCATACAAGTTAATTGTCTAAGTGAGCTGTAATTTTTCTGCCATTTGATCACGGTCCCCCACTGTTACTTGTCTTCGGGAGCCACTGTTTATCTAGTTGCTCTTTCAAGGATGAAAATGGAAATATAAGCTGCATATTTAATCTTTTGAAGGGAGAATGGCTTGGGACTAGAAACACGAGGGATTGGATGCGTGATATTACTGAGTTTGTGGCTGAGGAATATTAATTGTGCAGCTGTTTTCCGTGGGATAATACCCAACTCTGAAGCTTTTCATATGTGTGTGTGTGTTTATTTCAGTACGTGGGCAGTCTTGATGTGCCCAGGCCCAACAGTCGGATGGAGATTGTGGCAGCTATGAGGAGAATCAGGGTAAGATCCAAAAACAATGCCTGGAAGCAAACACACAAACACAGACTCACACACTCATCTTAAGTCCTGTGGTGAGTGCTCCATGATGGAGGACAGAAATTACCTTTACAATAACACAAGAATCGTAAGCACAGTAAAAAAGAGCGTGCTGCTGTCAGAAGGCATTTGTATCAAGGAGGTAGTGACGCATGTACTGCCTGGACAACGTGCCACGGCTTCTGACGTGGGAAAACAATGCAAGGATGAATTTCGTAGAAAGAAAGAGGAGTGAGGTGGACTGTGTGGCTTTCTTTGCTGTGTCTCTGCCCTTTGAAAAATGGGAGAGTTGAGGGGTGCAGTGTAACATGCATGTTGTGGCTGCCTTTGATCAAAATCAGCCTGTGGATTTTAATTACCTCATTCTGTTGAGCAGCTAGTTTATTAGTTTTTCTTAAATCAGCCTTATAGTATAAGATCATAGTGATGATGATTACCCCCGCTATGAAATCCTTTCATTGTTACTCTCATCTTTCTCTAAGCTTGCCCCAGAAGGCCAGCGGTTTCCCCAAGAAGCTGACACAAAGCCAAATCACACAGCCAGGCTGGTCCTGTAGTCTAAGTGTGACTCACTAGGCTCGCTTGGTTCAGACATGACAAGGCTCTTAGCTTTGGCTGAGTGAAAATGCAGGAAAGATATGCGTGAGCTACTAAAAAGCCATAATGAGCATTTACCCCCTGAAAAATGCACTAGATTTAAGGCCACTCATGAAAGCTTCTTTTTTTTCTTTTTCTTTTTTTTTTTTTTAACCCTTTTGAAGAATTTAAGACACTTATTTTGTTTTGGCTCCTGCAGTGTGAAATTCAAAATTAGTTGGTCACTCTAGTGTGGCTATAAGTGCCTGTGTCTTTGTTTAAAAGAGCATGGTTGCTCTAGGATTGCTCTATAGACCTACAAAGGCAGGTCTACCGAGAAGAGACAAAGCTGTTTGGGCTGAGTGTGAAGATAATGCCTCTAATTTCCTGCAATTCCTGCAAACTGCTAAATCAATAAAGTTGGAGAGTAAACATGATCATAAGGGTGATACAGCACAGGCTGGGACAGAGCAGGTACAGGCAAGCGGGGAAGATGCTGTTGGTTTGCTACAAGAAAAAGATTATTTGTCTGAAAAAAATCACACAAGACAGTGAGATCTGTTTGCCATGTATTCACGATGTTCCCATTTCGAAATACACATAATGCATCATTGAAGCTTATTCGTGTCTTAAGTGTTTGCTCACATTTGGATGTATACATGTCGGGGTTGTGCATATCTGTATATTAACTTCTCTTCAGAGCCAAAGAGAGCTATGAATGTATAATGGCGGAATAAGTCTATTACAGCTCCAACTATCAGTTTATTATACTATAGTATTATGGATATATAATAGGTAATAATTAAAGCTCTGATTTGTATAGGATACTCTTCTGATGAGTGTAAATGAAAGAGTCTGGCTTATATGATGACACAATCTATTTAAAAAAATTGTTTTTATATCCTTTTAATGTATTTACACCTACTGGCAAAGTGAGAACATGCATCACCATGAATGTCTTTACATGGTCTTACTTTGCCCACCCAGGCACAGTGAGAACATGCAACCTCCACAGGGAGAGCCCCCCCAGCTGAGCCCAGGACCCTCATGCTGTGAGGCGACAATCCTAACTGTGTTTTCACTGTGCCGCCCTGTTTACCTGATTATTATTCATTTGGCCTTATTTCAGTTCAGCGCACTGGTACAGCCTGCTGTGTATACAGTTGTCATTTATAGTTGTGCTAGTTTCACTGTTCTCCTCTGCTTACTGTTTCACTATGTGCTTTGCTCAGTGATTAAGCCCCTCCCCTCTCTACACACAGAGCAGAGCCCATCAGAGAAAAAATTAGTGAACGGTACTTAAGTTGAACACAACTCGTTAATTTAGTCTATGTGGAATAAAAATATGCAAGTATCAGTCTGTCTTGAACGATATGGTACAACTTTTTGAAGAAAAGAGAGTTTATTTTATTATTCAGGGGATCTCTGTTACTTTAAAACTTTCTGAAACATGATTTTCAATAGCTTGAACTTTAGTATCCCTTTGCCTTGTCCTGAACTGAATGTATCTTAATTAGATCACTCGAATGCTGATTGGTTGACAAGCAGGCTGGACCAGGGGAAGGTAGCGATAGCAGAGTTCACGAGGAAGGGGAAAAGTGCAAAAAAATCACCAGAGATCAAAAATACAGTATGAAAAGTACAGACAGTGGCTGCCGTGGACACTTTTCATTTCTTTGAGACTCAGTTTTACTTCAGCTCTTTGTGTATTAGAACTTCGCTCTTCTTTGCGACTCGCTGATGGACCAACAAGTAGCCCACAGGCCGATTGTACCGCATATTTTTGATACTGCCTCCATCTGACAACAAAACAGTCCCTGCAGGTAGACAGGCGGTCCATGCATGCACTTTAAGAATAATCTTGGTTTCCTGTGAAAAGAAGTCGTGGGATACTCATTTAGACTCTGCCCAACTCTGCTCGGATCAGCTGGCAATCAATGTTACAACAGAAAAGTTGCAGAGTGCCCTCCAGTGGGTAAACTGTGCAACATTAACACTTATAACATGGTTAAAGTGTTTCTTCCATCTCTTCTTGACTTTAAATTTGCATTTAATGGCTGTTATAAATGCCAATACAGATATATCAGGACATAGCTTATATTAGCCAATATAGCAGTTGAGCTCTAATCTGAATAGTATAATGAGCAACTTGTGTAGGAACCAAGTTGTGTCTGGTACTGATGGTTGGCTGCCGAGTAGACCTGCTAGAGAGAGCAGCAGAAAATTTTGATGGGGCTTACTCTCACTTTGTTTCCTTTGTGTGTTGCGGATTTTGTCCACACAAACCAAGCCGCAACCTCAAAGGTTAAAGCCAACATTGAAGTGCCAAATACTCCAGGAGTTCATGTTTTGGGATTGTTTTCCAAGTGAAATGTAATTAGCTTTGTATGGATGCATTTTGATTTGCCTCCCTCATTTTCACTTCATCTTTTTTTACAAAAGCAAAAAGCCTTGTCTTTAATTTAGTGTGCAACCCTTTGGCTGAGGCACTGAGCAGAGACTCCGCAGAGCAAAGCATGATTAAAGAGAGTGAAGAATGAACTGATGGCAGCGGGAGAAAGACTTGGGAGGAAGTCCTGGAAGCGAGCGGGGTTGTGCGGTGGCTGGCAGAGCCGTAGTCGTTTCGTATCCCTGGACTAATCTCTTTAGTCTCAGTGGATGTGAGAAGGCAGGCGCAAACATGAGAGGCGCGAGAGGAAGGGCAGACAACACAGACCATCATCTCTGAATAAACAGCGAATCTGGGTTTGACAGAACGGACGAGTCGTGCTAGCATTTTACAAACTCACACACCTGCCAGTCCCACAGAGACAAAGTGAATAGACACAATTTTGTATCCTGTGGATCTTTTCAGAGTCGTTTTTTTGTTAGATGTTCTCCCATTATGGCTGACTGGTCATACTGTGTTGGTTTTCTCAAAATTGTTTTCATTCAGTGTGACCAGTGACATAGAAAGTGTGCAAGTTTGTGTGTCTGTGTCTGTGTGTGTGTGTGTGTGTGTGTGAGGTTGAGTGCTCTATAATAGTAAGACCTCTTGTGTTCTAACAACCTCCACAATCGATTAGCGAGACAGAATAACAAAGGCTGGTGTTGCTGCATCCACACGGAAAGATTCGCTGTCTTCCACGGCTCACTGCCTCAGAAAAGGGCGTGTGTATGTAATGGAATTTCTTTGGGAGACAAACGTGCTATTTACAGGAGGCCACAGTCTCCCTACAAAGGGAAACAAGTTTAAAGGCTATTCTCTCTCATTTCCAACCCTCCACCAGCCTCACCCCCACCCCTCCACTGCTGTTTTCTTTCCATACCCTCACTCTTCTCCTACCAAAATAGACTGCCTCAATTTAGCCCATCTCTGGCTATCTACTCAGTGCTGACAGGAATAGATTTTAGGCTGAGGGCAGGCTATGCATGCTTCTCTTTGAATTTTGATCGGCTCTAATGGGATTTTAAGCCTCCCTCACGTGTCCATCAGGATGCAGCTTCCTTTCCCAGACCGCCAAGAGTCAGGTTTCCACATCTTTCTTTCCTTCTGCGTTTGTCCTTGTGCCTGTCTGGATCATCTCATGAGAAGAGCCCCGGCTGCCATGCGAGAAGGAAGGATACCTTTTGTTTGTTTTTTTTGTTTTTTTCTTTGGTTCCTGCTGTTTTAGTTTGGCTTCGCTGAGTCTGTTAGTCTTCTGAGAGCTTGCTGAACTGTCATGATTATTTCAGATGCAGATATTTGGCTGTCAAGGGGAATGGACCTGTCAGAGGTTGCAGTAGCTTAGTTTTACTTTGTCAGCTTTTGTTTATCATGCCTATTTTATGTTCAGACTGAACTCCAAGTAGAAAACCATTTTTTAAGTAATGACAGTTACCTATTGGTGAATAAGTGAATATTGGCATACAAATATTGGCATTACATCTTCCAGTTTCTCCCTGCAGCCCAGGATTTTGTCAGCAAATATCAAGCTGCAACTTTAGGGGTTCAAAAAAAGGAAGTACCAACAACTTTAGCACCTTGAGACACCACTTGAGGCTGGCTTTAAACACGAGTCAAACCCATAGGCTCCCATGTTAAGATGCCCAGCTTTAACACAGGAAAAGCTGGGCATTTTATTCCATGTTTACAGCCTGGTACAAAAATATTTTTGACATTTGTAGCTCATTTACACTTTTATGAGAATTGTATGTGCTTAAGGCTGAAAGTCAGGGGCATGGCCACTAACTGGGAGCTGTAGCTGGCAGCTGTCTTGCATCATTCCCTCTAGGTGCATTTCACTTGGCCTTGAGGTGCTCCTGACTGAATATATAACCCAGCAGTTGCCTATAGAGTATAAAATATAAAATTTATCATTTGTCTTTTTTAAGATCAGTCTATTCCAGAAAGAATCAGGTGACTTCAGTTTCTGGCTTCAGAGCTCCGTTGGTTCACCCAACCTCAAGGTCAGGCTATCCGGGGTGCACCTGCCAGTGGATCTGGCAGTCTTCAGGGATTTAGCCAGAAAAAAAAATTCACAGCCCCACGGTATCGGCCGGGTGGTGATGGTGAGATTTTGGCATAATAAATGCTTAAGCCTTGGTTATACTCAGTCACAGACATGGACACAGACAGAGACAGAATGATTGTCTAATCCCCACTTTACCCATGCCCGAAGGCTCCTGAACACACCAATTAGTCATAGCATCATATATAACTGTGCATGAGTGTGAAATTCATAAATGAGGCATTTCACTTTAAGCTTCTAGTAGACTCAAAGGTAGATGAAAAAACTCAAGTTAATCAAATAACAACAGCATGTTTGACTGAACTGGAGTCAGGACTCAACATGAACAGTTCCTAAATTACGCTTTTGCGTAACAGTTACACACCCTGCATTTTACAGAGAAATGAAAGTTCAAGGCAGTTGTAGATCTGCAGCTAAGTGGGGGTGGTTGGTCAACACACATGTGAATGTGAGAGCCATGAACAATAATGGGGGGTATTGTTTTTTTTGTCTTTGTATTATGCTAGCTTAATGGCAGATGTACCAGAGCATAGTAGGTGACCTATATGTGTAGTGGATTAGACATGATCTCAGCTTTGAGAGGGTGACCTTATCTTTTGTTTAACCAGGGTTGACAGTGATACCATCTTCTTGATTAACAGTAAAAAGTTAAATGTTATTATCCGTTATCTGTGCAGTGTCTACACGACCTGCTGTGTTAAAGCCTGCTAACCTTAGAAAGTGGCACAGAAGAAATTCATCCATCTGTTTTTTTTAGAGTTGTTGTAGAAACCTAATGATGTCACCAAGCTGGAGACTATGTAGTTAATCGTTTAGACAGTACCAATACCTTTCTAATGCTGCAATTCTTGATAATACATGTGCTACTAAATGCACCAAATCAATCAAATGAATTTATTCCAACAAAATGTGACAATATACACACACACTGACAGGCTGAATTAGTAGTGACAGTAGCCTACTCTTATTTTGTGCAGCACCTGGTCATGCTGATGTAACTAGATGTCTTTGGTAGTTGTGTTCAGTGTTCTTAAAAAATAATAGTAGAATTTCAGGAATGTCTGAAGCTGAAAAATAAAGCAGAATGCGGAAGTAACAAAAAGTGCAGTTTCTCTAGTGGCCACATGAATTTCCCGTAGATTTCTATGTTAAAGTGTTCAACTTTACAGTATTAAAAGCACAATAACAGCAGTCAAAATACTAACTTGAAGCTTCAGTATGCAGACTCCAAAACCAATGGATGTCTGTGTTGCTGTGTCCATCTTTTATACTGTCTGCAACCTAAAATTGCAGCCAACCTGTCCCTGTATCTACAGACCTTTTGTCATACCTGTACTTCCCACTGCCATTTCACATCTGTAATAAATACTTAGTCGTGGTTCATATTGGTCTATTACAAAGGAGGATGGAAAGTAGAGGGTGAGATAGGGGCAAATGGCCCACTGTGGTGACCTCTAAAGGGAGCAGCCAAAAGAATACATAGAGGAAGAGGATTGGCCTATTACAGATAAAACTATACCCAAGGTTACCTCGAGATAGCTTGTTATTGCTATTTAATGTTGCACTATCATCACTAATTGTGAGGCACAGATGGACTACCTTTATTTACCTAAACTGCTGAACTATTTAATTACTCATGTTTTAATACTTTTGATTTGTTAAAGTTATTGCAGTGTTAGCACAAA
The DNA here is from genome assembly GCA_024447675.2 of Pterophyllum scalare. Lineage (NCBI taxonomy): Eukaryota > Metazoa > Chordata > Actinopteri > Cichliformes > Cichlidae > Pterophyllum > Pterophyllum scalare. The sequence continues at coordinate 164,054 of JAMQGT020013863.1, forward strand.
TTCTACATTTTGTTTAAAATGCTTTGCAGGAATGTTATGTGCGCCACTCAAAAAAAAAGACTTGATATAATTGTGTTGTTAATCATAGTTGCCTGCTGCATACAAATAGTCACTGTAGATACACTAGTTAGATAACTGTGTTCATGTATGTATCAAAGGTGCACTCTGAAATAGCACTGCAGCCCTGGTATTTGTGGTACTACAGAAAAGTACATTTACTACCTACTGGAATATCTGTTCTTAACATCACTGGTAAAGAGGATTCAGAGGACTAGGCTGTGAGCTACTGCAGGTTGCAAGCTGAGAGGCTAATTTGTTCCCAAACTGTCACAAGCACACATTTAACACATTTTAATCTGAAGGTTATTTGTACATTTGACCCTTGTCTTATATTACCAACACTCAGTTGATTTTGCAGTAAACATTCAACAGTTTGAAGTGTTTGTGAGAGCAACTTCACTGTAACCTGCACTGGAAGTAAATTCACTGAAACTTTTGTCTGATAGCGTGGTGTATATTCTGCCTTCCTCCTTATTCCCGGTGTGTGGGGTGGATAGATATTCTAAAGGGACAGCCTGCCTTTCTTCACATGGATGGACAGATACCTAGTAAGTGGTCCCTGCCTCCACTACCAGCATCACACACACAAAAATGCACAGGCTTCTCCTTTCATCATCATCCCTAAGGCAATACTGTTTCTTTCAGAACCACAATTAGTCAAGTCTTATATACTCTGATGTCCACACACTGACCCAAAGCAAATGCCATCCCAAGGAGCAGACATTTCTAAAGCCATGAACTCAATCCTGCTGCTGAGCCTGAAAGCACAGTTTTCCAGAGGCATTCACTGACCAGTAGGTGTAAGTATGTTAGAGGCATTTCATATATTGGAAGTCCAAGTTCACAGTAACATTACAGGGCTGAGGTCTCTGAAAGTGTATAACCCAAACCTGATATGATCAGTCCTGTAACCTGCCTATTTCCTGTGTTAATGCTGCTACAAAGCCTGTGGTAGCTAACCTTAGGTACAAACACAACTAAAGTCAACAAACCAGCAACTTGACAGGCTTCTGTGTATTGTTAGAGTACAGAGCATATGTAAGGTTCCTGCTAGGAATGATAACCCAAGTAAATGCAAAATAAATACAAGTAAATACAAAATAAATGATTCTTTCATGAATTAAGGGGAAACAAAGCCCACCTGTCCTTATATGAAAAAGTAATTGCCCCTAAACCCAATAAGTTGTTGTGCCAACTGTTTGCAATAACTGGCAATGAGGTCCTTCACATCACTGTGGAGGAATTTTGGCCCACTCTTCTTTGCAGAATTGTTGTAATTTAGCCACATTGGAGATTTTTTGAGCACGAACAGCCCGTTTTAGGTCATGCCAAAGCATCTCAATCAGTGTGAAGTTTGGACTTTGACTAGGCCACTTGTTTATTTTGGGTTTTTTTTATGCATTCAGAGGTGAACTTGCTGGTGTGTTGGATGATTTTCCTGCTGCATAACCTAAGTGAGCCTGAACTTAAGGGCACAAACTGATGGCCGGATATTCTCCTCCAGTATTTTATTGTAGAGAGCAGAATTCATGGTTCCATCAATTATGGCAAGTTGTCCAAGTCCTGAAGCAGCAAAGCTCAGAAAAGTCAGATTAATAATAAAAAAAAAAGTATATTAAAATATATTAATAACATCCCACATGTTTTCAAGGTGGGTGGTAAAAGAAAACTCATCTGTTAAAATGTTAAATCACTTGCTAATCCTAGAGCTCTTTCTACTATCGTAAATCGTAACTGATCTCAGAGCAGTGCCTACCATCAGACAACAGTTTTATCTACAATGCTCATGCAGAAATAACCAGAAAAAGCTGGTGGCCTCACAGATTGACAAGCTTAAGCCTTTGTTAATGGGACACAGACACAATTTGATGCTCCATGGAACTGGTGGTAAGCAGAGTGAAGACTGCTTCCAGAGACAATACCCAACGGTGGCCACAAGATGGCAGTACTTTAAAGGATGATGCAAACATGCAATCAGTGAAGCTTGTGGAATAAATGCTGTTTGAGAGGCAAGGACAGATTGCTTTCACTGTGGTTATAACTGATGTCCATTTTTTTAGATGTCACAGGGCAAGCAGTGCTTGCGTGCCTTGATGATATATTATTGGTTAACAGGAACAATAGGCTAATACTAACCAATAACGTATAAAAAAAAAATGAACCCACCATTTTTTCTTTTCCATACACCCAAAATCAGTGGAAATCTAGTTACAGGAGTTTTCTTACTGCTGTTTGCTAAGTATCAGCACCAAAAATCAGTTTTAGTAGCTATTTGGTTCAGTTCCATTTGAGAATGAGAGACGGCTGAGTTCTCCGGGGCCCTTTCAGTGCTGAAGGAATTCTCTTTTACGACACATTTTTCCTAATTATATCCAAAAAAGTTAATATAAGGCACAGCTCAAATGCAGTTGTTAATTAATTTAAAGGGCCATTGATAGAAGCAGGATGTCAGCTGTGTCAAAGGTTTGAATAGTTATGCAAATTAGATATTTCAGTCTTATTTAACAAAACCAACCAGCATTTCAGAAACCTGCTTTTACTTCGTCAGTGTGGAGTACTGTGTGTCAGACTGAGAAAAGTGTGCGCTGAATTTTTTTTAAAGATGAGACAGAAACATTTTAGAATGTACTGTGTGTTCTGTTTTCTATACTGAGTTTAATTAGACCAAGAAGCAGCACTTTATGTTTTCTATAATTGGCCTGCAGTTTAAAAAAAAAAAAATCACACAAGGTTAAAAGTTATTTTATTCATAGTCACAAAAAAGTGTCTCAGTTTTACCAGATGTGGGTTTGCCGTATTACTTAAAATAAATGTGTCATGTTTGGAAATTGTGCCTGGAAGCATTCTTCCTTAGCATGAGTAGGCAGATAAACTAGGCCTATCGTACTTTGGTATCGTTTGTTGGATAATGATTGAGGAAAGTGCTGCAGGCTTTCGAGCTGGCAGGAGAGGCTGCCCCACTTCTAAATGTGATTTGGAGTCGCGTGCACGTTTGTGTGGGTGTGCGTGCCTGCACATTTATTTCACTTCTCTCATCTTCTTCCAGCGTGCTACATATAAAGCCTGAAGGTCTCATTTCTTCCATTCCTCTCATTCAACCTCCCAAGACCCTGATCTTCTTTTTGTTTTAATACCTTACTGCTCTCTCTTTCATCATTCTTCTCCTGCCTCAGGTTTCTGGGGTTTCAAATATGCACAAAGCAGTTGAGGTTTAAGCTCCAGTTGATGTTACTTTAACGCATTCATGCCAACAACTCCATTAGTTATTTACACTTTACTTTTGCTCCTTTAACAGCTTCTTACTGAATACTTGGGATGACCTGATATGATACCCTTAATGTAGCAAATTTATGTTTTCCATATTTGGAGACAATATGGAAGTGACTGAATTGGTCAACTCAGGTGAGCCAGCACTGCTCCTGACATGAATGTGGTCCAGTGAGTCAATAAATTATAATTTCCTTCCTCTCTCATCTACTTTTCATCTCATCTCATCTTGTCCTGCGTGTCTTTCCTTCCCGAAGCTGAGCTGTGACTGATGTAGCCTTTTAACTTCACATTGATAATTAACTCATATTTATATGGATTTGCATTTAAACCCTTTACACAAATTTAACTGAAAGAAAAACTGTGCAGTTGAGAAAGCAGCTCCCAAGTGAATTTGTATTTTAAACTGGTACTTATGTAGCACTTTTTATGCTTAATGCATTTTCTTTCTTTTTTTCTTTTACTATAAGCCTCATTCACCCAGTCATACATCTCAGGGGTCAGTAATCCAAGGATATTTCAACATGTGGATTGAAGGAGCCAGGAATTGAACCACCAACCTTCCAGTTAGTAGGCAACCCACACTACCTCCAGGGCCACACATGCTCCACGTTGCTGTGAGCTCTAGTAGATGTGTCTTCGTTGTGGATCATCTGACCTGTGCTGCTGTGGCTCTGAGGTTTACTTTGTGGATATATGAGCAGATGTTACATGAGCTGCTTTCCAGACCCTAGCCAGTATAAAGCAAGTATCGGCGTAAACTCAAATCAGTAACTTCTGAGCTAACCTAGGAGTCATGATGGACACCACAAGCTGTCCTACACCGGTAGTTGTAATATAGTCCATACCTTAAACTTAACCACATTGTTGCAAACTATGCAGTTTATGCACTTCTTTGTCCATTATAACCTTGGAATAACACAAACTTGTTATATTTCAGTTTGTTGTAAAAGACATTTAACAGTATGAAATAATTAGATAAATTCAGCATTGCATCATTTATAGAAGAACAGAATGATTCCTAAAGAATAGGAAAAAAGAAACTTTAAATTTACCTCTGAACCTATCTCATCTTCCATTCTTACACATTAATGTTTTTCCTGAGAAATACAGTAACTATACAGGATGCTGGCTTGTGATTCAAACTGCACAGAAACTGCTAATCTGTGTGGTGATATTTGTTCAGCTGGGCAAATGGTGAATTTGAAATAACCTGCTCATTCAAAAAGATTAACCAGCTCCTTTCTTAAGTAACGTGACTGCAGTTTTATTGACATCTGGATCCATGGACTCAGGATAGATATCAGGAGAAAAACAGGAGTGTGTAGCATGTGGAGACAAGACATTGTGGTCCCATTGGTTTCTGATTTGAGTTTATCAATAGGATCAACTGGAAGCATGAGCCTGCAGCACAAGGGAAATTATAAAATAATGTATTAAACTGTCAATCAGATTTAATTACTTAATAACTGAAGGTGCCAGAATGCCATTACTTATTGTCCCCACCTGCTTTAACCCCTGACAGCACCCACACAACAGTGAATGGCATCAAACTAAAAGCAGTCTAGTGTGATTCTCCAGTTACCCGTATTACACTTTGGCAGAATCAGCTGCTTATTGTCATAACCAAACCATAATGTTCAGGTGGAGATTTAAATTTTTTTTTTTTTATTAATTTCAACATTAAGAACCGTGTTCTTGTCACATAGGCAGTATAGGTTTTACAGATAAATAGAGTTGTATTTTTAGTAGTCTGATTGAAGAGAAAAAGATCCAAGATTTTTATGTTGTTTGAGTTCCTTTAGTGATTTTATGTAACAAACTGCCGCAGTGAAAGTTGGAGAAACTGTTTTGTTGCATTGTTATCTTCACTGGCATCAAGACATCAGGGCAGAAGAACTGAATGAATAATGAGGGAAGAGACAGCCCATAAGCTGTATAATGATATGCACTGGAGGCTCCAGCTTATTTTGGGAGCGGATTCTCAGTATCCTAAAGTCTGAACTCTTTCATGTTTTCCTGAGCTTCCTTTGAATAATTTGATCCCAAATGAATTTCTGTGTAATCTTTGACTGGTCTGGTTTCTCACTTTCTGCACATCTTTGGTGTCTTTTGATAAAGCCCAAGCTCCTTAGATCTTGTTCTTTTTTCATGTCTGTTTGTCTCTGCTTCCTGTCACCGTTGCCTAGATTAGGTACATCAGACAAGTGTAGGAACATGTTGTAGATTTCCAGAATTTTCCTGACTCCATTATACCAGCTCGCAGTTTCACTCTGCTGACCTTCTTTAAAGACCTTTGGACACAATTACATCAAATGGACATCACCAAAACTCCATCACTGTTGAAGAGCCAACTATCTGTGGGATCTACAGTAGTTACTGAGGAGCACTTTTGCCCAAACTAAAATATCCCAACAGCACTAGGCGGATTGCCATAAAACTTTGCAAAGAGTATGATGTTCTCCAGAGAATAAATCATCAGATTAAACTGCTAGTGCCACAAAAAGCCCAATGCATTTTATGGAATGCCTCTTCAGTTATTGATTGTCATGAAAAACAGCACATTCACTCAATCAGAAGAACATCAGTGAGTAATTGCCTTTTCATTTAGCACCATGATCAGGTGCTTATTTATTTTTTTATTTTTTCCTTTTTTTTGCTGAATGACCAAATATAAGAGATATTAAGAGCATTCACTTATACTTTATGTTGCTAAATTAAAAAAAATGTGTTCTATTATGCTAACAGCTTGTGATTGCCATGATAATAGGTTAAACCAGATATATAAGGCGGGGATATGGCAGTCAAAAAAATGTATGGGTGAAAAGCTAAATATGTTGGTTGTTCTGTCACTTGCCCAAGAGAGCCAATCAAAAGCTGAAGCTGGAAACAGCCAATCATGTTGCTGCATTAACACACGAGAACAGTAGAGAGTCGTACCCATTGCAGAAGCAGTAAAGTTGTGAAACTGTGCGCATGCATAGCAAAAACTGCACAGAAAAGGCTTTTTAAACTTTTTTTTTGAGACAAAGACTCCAAACCTTAATTTTTTTCCCTCTGGATTCCACTGGCAAATGTCTACATGTTTATGAGCACTTCAGTTAAAATTTTGGGATTTGATAAGACAGCAGCTGAATTGTTAGACTTGCTTCTTTAAAGACTGACAGTTGAGCTGAACTCAGCATTGCTCCTGATTAGGGCTAGATGACTGGATGCATATATGGGCTATTGGCAAGCAACCGAGTCCATCATTGCCTTTTTGTTGTGATGAGCTAGTGAAGATACAGAGAAACTCATTGGTGTGATACCAAATGTACTTCTTTCAAGATCTGGTGAAGTAATGTAGAACAGAGCATCAGTGTGGAAGTCTCCATGCTTGTCTCTGAACAAGCTGCCTTGGAGCTTAGGCTAGGCAAGCTAGTTCCTTGTTGCTGCTGATATAGCGCCCGATATTAGCTATTTGCCGATATATCTGTATCTGTGTTTATAACACAGATAAATGAAAATTACAAAAAAGAGATGGGAGAAACATCCTTCAGCCATGTTATGAGTGTTGCATAGTTTGTCCACTAGCAGGCATTCTGCAACTTCCCTGTTTGCATCACAGAAACACAACAACCAGCTGATCTAAGCAAAATATTGGTATCAGTATCAGGTTACAGGTTGTGTGGTTTTGATTGCTGATCTGGCTTTTTCCTGCTTAGAACCCAAAAACTCTCAAATTGGTGCGTGCACGTGTGTGTGTGTGTGTGTGTGTGTGTGTGTGTGTGTGTGTGTGTGTGTGTGTGCGACAGGGGCTAGGGCCGCACACTCACTTTTCTGCAAATATGACTAGCTGTAGAGTTTGTGGGTAATAACTGAAAAGGAAGGTACAGGAATAGTCTTGGTTATCAGACTGCACACTGCTCATCTATAATAAGTCCTTTGATTCTGCACAAAAGGCATTCAATGTATTTGATGTATTTGACTGCATCCAATCTTCTACATTGTGTTACTAATGGAGGAGCTCAAAGACTCAGGGTCATGAAATGAAAACACAAAATAAGATACCTGATTAATGTAATGAAATGAATGCAGGTCAGATCCAGTCTCTTCTTTCTCCGTGACTCCACTTGACCCACTGCAGTTTAACTTTGCGGTTATCAGATACTGTGTGAATTGTACCATGATTTAAAGAGTTCACTCAGCTGTTAATACATACAGTGTTAACCTTGACATGTGGAAGGAGGCAGTTTGGTTGGAATGAAATTTGCAGACAGCGCTAAGTAGAGAGCAGCTGAGTGTCATCAATCAATGCCATGTGGTGGCACACTTTGCCCAGCCTTCCGTTGTCAGACAAGTTGTTGTCAGTTTAGTGGGCTGCATGAGACACTGTCTCAGTCAAAAATTTAAGCTACTCACGTTTGAGCTTTATGAAGGCTCTCACATTCTCGTAAAGCCTCTTCGAAGGAGCTTTTTGAGACATGCTTGCTTTGCATGTAAGGCACAGATGGCGCCCCAATTCACACACCATGTTTACCTCCCTAAAACAGGGTTAGCACGTGGTTAATCATTGACCTCAAACCTTGCATTGTTCTAGTAAATCGTTCATCACCTACTTAATAATTGTGCCATATGTCCGTTTTCTTTGGTTTCCTCTGCCTTCACAAAACCTTTCCTCTCTTTCACATTTGTGATACAGATCAAATACAGCATGTGTCCCCAGTACGAACACGTTAAGTGCCCCCAGGACGAAAACGTTAATTGCACACGCAAGCCACTAACACCTCTTCTTTGCACTGGAATTAAATTTGTTCCTTAAGAATTATAACTTGTGAAGCTTGCATAAATCATGTGGATAATAGTATACAGCTTGTTTATTTCATTTATTATAGATGAAATCCTTTGTTAGTGTTTCCCCAACATCCTTGGTGATTTGCTTTGGTCCAACAAAAGAAGCGGCACACAGAAAACAGTTGAGTAATTTTGTCTGACAAACTACTGAAACGATTGTCAAAATAGTTGCCGACACATTTGCGGGGACAAAATCAACTCTAAACTTATTTAAACTGTGTGCAAAATGAGCCCTGAAACTTGTCTCCATTCAAAACCTCAAAAATATGACCTTTGTTAGGTCATAATGATGACTATATAACCGTATTAATGAGAGCCTGACAAATACTAGAATTTAGGGCCAATCAATGCAAATATCACTTTGGTGCATATGGTGGAGAGGATAAAAACATCTTTGGTTGTTACACCGTTGTTTGTCAACCTTCCTTTTGTGTATTTTAAGAACTAGTTAGCATCATGAAGCCACCCCCTCTGATCAGCTGTGATGCTGCCCTGCTACAACATGTGCTGCAGACATTGGTGATGGGATTGTAAACAGTAGAGTCAGAGCTACTTAATTAACCAAAGTATCTGTTTTTTGCATTCTACTGTATAACAGCAGATATCAGACATTATATACACCAGTGATTATTAGTCAGGCTCTAATTGTAAAGTATGGATGTAGATCGGTGCTGGTTGCCCCCCTGCACTGGCTGCTAAGGGGATTTTATGGCTTGTGATCTCACAGCGTTCTCCCCAGTAATCCTATTACTCTGACTGCTGCTTTGCCAGACTACTGTTTTGGACAGAGCCACACTCAGCATCTCTGTATCAGCCCGATGCCTATGTTTACCCCTTTCTGTAGGATGCTCTGTTGCCCCAGTGGGTCACCTTATCCCTCAATCTGTCCACCTGTCATTTAGACACACAGTTTGGTTTAAGTTTTCATTGGTGTTTTTTTGTGTTTTTTTTAACAGACAAATGGAAACACCAAGGCTTAAATGGCTTCTTTATTGTAATATACCCCCCCCCCCAGCTAAATGAATCCTGAGTGGTATCCAGACAGCCGTGCACTTTATAAATGATAGAGAATGCTACTATTTGCAGTGGCATGTATCACTGCTGTTCACCATAGACGACATGTAAAATTATAGGTCACATTCAGCCGTTCATTTTCGTCATTAGGGCTACGTATTCTAGTTACAGACAGGTTTTCACACTTCGCTGTTCTAAAGAATTGTGTTCAACTATTAAAAAGTTATTGATTTTACCTGCGCTTTTTAAATGACACACTCGTGGAATAAGTCAGATTTTTACACTCACAACATTCAATTTCTTTGACACAAACCAGTCTCTGCTGCAGGAGATGCATAAGTGAGTGTTTCTAACATCAGTCATACCAAAAAAATGTGTATATTATCTCATTTATTGTAGCTAATATTCTTAATTTTGTTGGAAACACATGTGTTTCAGACACTGCCACTGTCTCTCAATGCAGTAACAGGGACTGAGATGCATGTAGGTACAGTTTGGCGGCTCTTGCATCTCATGCCTGATTAATTCCTCTGTTTTACAAAACATGTTGAAGCACACCTGAAACATAAACTATAACTCACTCATTTACGATAAGGGTTTTCCAAACTTGTGAAATAACGCAAATAACAGCCTCAGCTCCAAGTTCACCTTCAGCATGTTTCTCGCTGAGTGCAAGTGTTTGGCATGCTCAGGTTGTTCCTTTGTATTTCCTCCCTTCCCGTGTGACTAACCCTGAGTAGCTGCCGTCAGCGCCCTGGGACTGGCTGTCCTTTCACCGTGCCTGTCAGTGACTCACTCAAGCGTGCGCCCATTCTCACTCCAAGAGCGCCAACGCTCGAGGAGTGCCTGCCTTGGCCCGCAATGGGGCTTAGCTGCTTCTTCTGACAAGTCCGCCTCAAGTGTAGTTGAATCCTCTCCAAAGGTACTCACATCACGCTCACTGCTTTCTGTCCGTGGTAGGTTTTCATCTTGACCTTGCCGCTTTCATTTTAAACGGAATGACATGATCGCGATCAATCCATACGCTCCATTGTATTTGCTTCCCACACTTCAGGGGGCTTTCATTTTTCCTCTGTACAGCTGTATGAGCACAGGCTGTGATTGATCAATTCTGTCTGTCAGTCACTGTAAACAGACTTGCAGGGTAAGTAATGAAAGTCATTTATCTAGAAAAGTAACAGCTGCAGCTCCCAGATGGAGCTGGTGGAGAGTCAGTGCCAGCTGTGGATGCATACATTCCTACTAGAAGATTGTCACTAAAGTCCAAAATAAACATGCTGAAGTAAGGTTAAAGAAGAGTAAATTACGGTGAAGAAGCATCAACAAAGCCCTTCAATCAGCACTGCGCCACATGTTTCAGAAAAAAAAAATCATAATGAAAGCCGCAGTTATAACAGCTTTCCAGTCTTGTGTGGAACCCTGCTGTCATGGAGAAGCCCCCATTTAGCAGGCCGTTAAGCATTCTGTTTTCTGTTAGCGCCCTCTCTCCCTTAGGAAAAGACTGCTGCTGCTCACTGGGGGCTGCAAACAGATGGAAGCCCAGGAGTAATATCATCACACAGAGAGAGAAGCCACTTGATAAAGAGCAGCCAGCACATATAACTTCTTTTCATTTTGTCCCTATATGTACATATATAGGGACAAAATGTACATATAATACACACACACACACACACACACACAGCCGAGTGAAGAACTCCCCTCCATTTCTGATGTAGGCCAAGGTCGTCTTCAGGGATAATTACACCCATATACACGTTCCTGCTGACTAACGATGAGACGTGCCAGGAGGTTTGGGCATCTCTGCCATCATGAGAGTCACTCTGTCCTCCCTCTCTGACCACAGGGGTGAGAAGCAGCAGTAATTAAAGCTTCACGTTTTGTTAAAGTAATGTAACTAACTAATGCAGTTGCCTGTGTGATTTCTTTCTAAATACATTTCTTTAATTTGAATAGATTTTAATTTTCCCAGTAGTGTGATTTAACCCCCAAATTTTTATTTTCAAGTTAAATGTTCAGCTGTTGAGTAGCTGTTGTGTCTTCTTGGCTCAGTTCTGCTCCCAACAGTCATCTCTTTGTACCCTGAATCCAGGAAAAAAGCAGTGAAATTCCTTGGAACTCCCCAAATCTGGGGAATTATAATGAAGGCGTTGCTAGGTTGCGATCTATAGGGCCTATTGTGGATTCCTGTATGGATTCAATGGTACAACGGGGAGCATCAGTGACCCACAAGGCACCTCACATTCCACTGCTTTTCAGGATTGTTGGAGGGGTGGGGGTGGCAGTAGTTTGTAATTCCATGATTTTGGTTTGCCCATCCTAAAACCCTCCTCATTCCTCATTCCATCAGGCAGAGGGGGGAATGTCTTTTCCAAACTTCTCCTTTTAAACTTCTAAGAAGCTAGAATTTGAAACTTGATTCAAATAATGTAGCACTCAGTGGCCTTTCATTTAGAGGCTGCTGGCAGGTACCATTCAGGACCTGGGGGTTTATTTAGTATCTGCAGTGTAATTACTTCCACATAATGACTGGAAGCCCTGTTCTTTGAACTGCAGCCTCTCTAGAAGAAGGATATCAGTTACATCCTGGTCTTTTTTTTTTGGTCTTTATATATGCACAGTAAGATTAGAAACATTACTTACCATATTCATGATTAAAAATATTTTTTGGACTCGCCTGTTCTTAATGCAGCCATTCACACCAACAGCATCCTTTCACAGGACGATTTTGCAGAATTAACTTTTTTGGATCAAGTTCGATTTTTCTGACTTTCGCAAGCAAACAAACAGATCTGACCAATCAGAGTGCTGCATTTAGCAACATGTGAGCTCATGGCTCAAAAGGCACACTGATACACTGAATATACAGTGGTGTGGGAACAGTAAAATCATACTATTTTACCTCAGACACACAGCTACATGCTGCTCCGGGTCAGTCGGCTCTCTGAAATTATACTTTGCCTCATCACATGTGATCCCAACTCTGCCAACACGAGCTCAAACTGCCCACTGACAACCTGAAGTATCATAGGGTGTGATGCAGCTTCAACTCTGGGATCAAACCATGAAACACTCCCTGCTGCTGTTTTTTTTTTGAGTTGGATGAACCCAGAATCTGTTTCTTCCTTCTCTTGTTTAGAAACATCAGGACCTCATCACATCATCGCTTGATGTCGACTTCATTTCTTTCACGGTGCGTTTTATGAGGACAAATTATTTGCAAAAACACGCCCGGTGTATGTAGGTTACACAAAAAGTTTGCATCCGAAAGATTATGAATTTCATGTCGTTTTTACACAACCCATCTGGTGTGAAACGGCCTTAAATGTCCAAGAGTTCAATGCAAAGTCAATGTACTTTCAAGCTTAGCTTAGCATTAAGGCGACAAATATGGAGAAACAGCTAGTCTCTGAAGATAAAATCTATAAAAATAAATGGTTTTTTGTGTTCTTATCACAGGTACACCTTGACTGAGCTATAATATTGTCAGTTGTAAAATAATGAAACAATTAAAAGTTTCAAATTACTTTTCTTCAGGACTGTCAGTGGTGAGTTGTTCACTAGGGGTGGGCGATCTTGGTTCTCCTGTGGGTTTCTTCCTGTTAGGGAAGGGAGTTTTCCTTCCCACTCTCACCAAGTGCTTGCTCATAGGGGGGTCATCTGACTGTGGGCTTTTTCTCTGTATTATTATAGGGTGTTTACCTTATAATATAAAGTCCCTTGAGGCAGCTGTTGTTGTGATTTGGCGCTATGTAATTAAAAAAAAATTTTGTAGCTGAATTGGGCAATATAGCCTCAAAATTATATCACAATATTTCAAGCAAATTTTCAATATTAAAATTTCTGAAAAAACTGTAAATAAAGAAAAAAGGCTAGTTACAATAAATCACTAGCGAGTGATTTATTGTAACACATCACACATCACCAGCTGCGAGCAAGTCCTCTTTACATGCCTCCATAGTCGGTGTGTTTTTTTGCCTCAAGCAGTGAAACAAGTTTGTTGTTTCTACTTTTAACGAGAACAGTTTTCTTGCATATTTTGCAAAATATTACTTTTTGTTGGAAGTTGTTTGAAGTAGTTTTTTTCTAAAGCATCATCGGAGGCTGACATGGCTCTTTCTGTCAAACACTCAGCATCGCTATGCCATTGATTGTGTGATATGACACTTCTATATCACATATAAATCGATCTTTTTAAATTTTATGAGCAGTGCTACATCACAAGCTTAATAAGTTTTGCGGTTTGTAAAGTAGACCAGTGGCTTTTTTGATGAAGAAACGTGACCCTTGTCATTCAGCCGCTATCTTTGGCATTACACAATTCCCCCAGAGGATCACCAATCAGAATCCATTTAAGTGGCAGGGATAATGTCTCTGATATCTGTATTTACAGTAATGTAATGGTTTAGTAGAGATTTTCTACAGTATGTGCTACAGGGGTGTGATTGTTCCAAAGAGAAATAGATGTTTGGCTGGTATAATGTTTATCACATTTGCTTAGTGCATAGTATAACATTTGCTCATTAACACTGAACAAAGGGTGCAGCTGATTGGCCTGGATAGTTAGTGATTGCCAAGTCAATGTCTAGTAGACATGCGAGTAAAAAATGTAGCATCACAGTGATGCTCGAGGGATTTGTCTTCTGAAGAATGTGAATGTCTAACCCACTGTAATCCATCCTGTAGCTGCTGAGATATCTCAGTCTGGGCCAAAGTGGTGGTAGTAATGTTATATTTATATATAACATTACTACCCTCACAACCGCATGAATAGATTATCTTAAAGAGTAAAGCTATTTTCTAAAGTTTTTGTATCAATCTAAAGGCATCGCAAGTATCTGAGCTAGCTGTGGCTGATGTTAGCTTCCAGCTATTAAATATTTAATTACTCACAAATATGTTTTTTTTTTTTGTCTCGACTTGTTCGGATTTTTCTAATAAAAAGTGATCGATCTTCTCTTTTCTTTGGTTTGATCGTGCTGAGTGTTTCTCTGCTGTAAAATAGCTAACTAAAAAATAAAAATAACACTGGACTGAAATGTTCTACCGAGAGTGAGTGTTCCCTTCCTCATTTTGTGCACATAGCAACTTCCATCACTATTCTGTCTGACACTTCCATAATAGATTGCAGGGGGGAACGCTGACTGGAATTTGTTACGCTGTCTGGGAAGACTGATGAGTCTGAAGGCTTAAATGCTCACATCCAGGCGAGAGAAAGGTTTGAAATAAATGCTCTCAGTATGTTAGCCTTAAGCTTGCACATTGCTGTAGTACTCCCAACACTCACTGTCAGCATTGTAAGTAAAGTTTTATGGTTGAAAGCTGAGTCTTTGAAGCAAGCATTTTAGCTCATTAGTCATGCACCTTTCATTACATCTCATATATTATTCCTGTCATAAGTTTGTAAATGTGGTTAGCTAAATTTCTCTAACCTAATTCACAAAGTTTTGGCATCCATAAACAGCGTACTGAAGTGAACTAGGCTCTTCCCTGGATCGTGCTGAGGGTTTTAAAGGGTAGCATATGCTACCGGCTTAGCGCAGCTTGTGTCGTGAGCTTTTAATTGTTTGTTCTGCTGTTGATAGCAGGAAAACCATAACAATGCAAGTGCATTAAAAGCCTTAATATTTCAAAACACTTTGCACTTAAGCAATGAAAATATAAAAATTTCATACTTTGGATGAAGTTGTAAAATCCCACTTTGCTTCACCATAATGCTGGCGTAAACTGTGAATTATAAATGAACTGCGTGAGTGTTCTCACATCCTTGTGCAAGTGAAGGTAGTTTCCTGTCTCCTGTCTTTGCCAGCAGTTATCAGACCTCAGTGGAGATCAATGAATGGAAGGCATTTTTGTTCTTTCTTTTTTGGTGTCGCAGATGATGCGTCAGGCCCTGAAATCCTAAAAAAAAACTGGCAGAAGTTCCTTTTGTTGGCTTCAGGACTTTGTTAACATTGGCTCGCAAGCTAAAATGCTTTACTCATTGTCATAGGAGTTGTGTGTTCTGTATATACTGCATACTGCTTCATTACAAGTGATTTTGTACACAGTTTGCTTCGCCCAGAAAAAACAGATGGCATTTTTAAGTTCTGATTTATGACGAAACACCAGCCTCGTGATGCTAGAGTGTAACTGTGAACACCAAGGATGCATTACTAACATTTAGCTCGAAGCACCTCCATGGCTGCGACAGTCCTCGTTTTTGAATCCTGGCCTGGAGTCTCGTCTCTCTCTGTGTCTCTGCGGCGCATTTCTGTCCCCTCTTCCTTTTTAAAAACCTATTCTCTGTTTAATCAGCTCTCTCAGGACTCCGTTCGGTATAATTAGAGACTGAAACTTTAATCACCATGGATCCAGGGCTGAGAGAGCAAGGCATATAGACGCAAGCAGCAAATGATCAAGAAACAAAGTAGAAAAACATGGAAACTGGGGGACAAGAAACGACTTCGTCAAGTCGTGACATTTATTTACTCTCAGTCTGTGGACAGTCACTGAGTGTGAATCCATCCAAGGTTACCAAAAAAAAACCCCCCAATACAACACAAATCTATCTTATAATCGTTTCTGGTAGGTCTTGACTTCATAATGCTCAGCTAATTGTTACATGCCGTCATTGTGTAGCTGAATTAAAAGGTCACAGTTTCCAGGGGGTGCTTACATAACGATGGTTGTCTCTTCACCTCCTTTCCAGCTGTCTCTTTCTATCTGCTCACTTCTCCTCCCATGTTCTCTCTTCCATTTTTTAGGCTTCTTATCCTTCCTTGTCTCAATTCTTGCATTTATTTTGCACGCCAACATCTCATTTTCTCTTCTCATCCGTTCTTTTTACTTATTTATCTGGCTGAAGTCCAGTCACGTTTGCTAGATAATATAGCAAAGTTACCTTTGGCAGTGGTAAAAGACTGAGCACTTACTGTGGTCCGGAAAACCTGCTGGATGAGCTTTTTTTTTTGCTTTAGAATAAAAGATATAAATTGATATTTTCAACCTTTTCCTGTAGTGCTACCTTTTTTCCATCCATGCATTCTTTTCCGCTTATACTTCTCAGGGTCACGGGTGGGGGGCTGGAGCCTATCACAGCTGTCATAGGGCGACAATTCATTTATTTATTGATTGCACAATTTAGATTAGGTCTAATCGTGCTGTTCTGCGACATTCAGATAACAGTATACATTTCTGCAGAGGCGTCTTTCCATGTGTTGAACTGTTGTCATCATGTTTCATTGTTCTAGCAGTTCCAGAGCAAAGACATTTGATTGACTGAGACTGAATTTATTAATTTGTGTTTTTAGAGATGTCACTAGAACCAAAATTCTAAAAAGGCAACAGTATTTGCTTTGCTTTTCTTAGTTTTTTACATTTTGGTTTTTAGTTTCTATCCTTTCTTGTTTTTCGGGGGGGGGTTCAGTGCTGTAGGTATATGCCAAGGCTACATTCTTTCAGATGGAGGCAGCATACACTTACAAGTGTTCTAGTCTATCCACAGACAGACAGTGTAGAAGATGAATGTAGCTCCCATGACGCCATCCATTGGTTTCTCAGGCCTCGAGCTTTTCACCGTCGCCATCTTGGTTTTTAAACTGGGTGTGATGAAAAAGCGAGTCTGACTATGAAACCGCTTGCTCATTGAGTTGTCAATATTTATTCGTCAATCATAAGTCAGTAGCCAAAAAGCATACTATAAATAATTCTCCATTTTGATGACCAAGATTTACAAAATAGACTTAATTTTTTCGTCCACTGTTATCTGAGCCCTTAAACTCAGCAGGAAAGTGTTTACAGGGGTTAAGACAGACAGACATTTTTCCACAGACTTCTATAGGACCACAGGTTGTTGTTTTTTTTTTGCAACCATAACTATCACCATCTGGCACCATCTGACATCTTTAACAATGTCTGCAAGTCTAACCTTATGTGCTGAAGATGAAGAAAGATGCCCACCAGCACAGGAAAAATGACACATGGAAGGTGGTAACTAGTGCAGCTGCCGTGATAGTGCTGTCCTGACTTGTTGGTAAGAAAGGCAGTAAGAGTAGGGTATGGAAATACTTTGTTTCCCTGAAGTACACCTTATATTTTGTTTGAGATGACTGGCATTGCTGTTGTGAAATCAACTCTGATGTTTGCAATGACTAATGTTAATTAAAGTTCTTAAACTAAGCTGATGTAACCAGTGTTATAGCTAAAAGTAACTTTAGTAGGCTGCTCAGCAATAACCCTAACATTTCAGTCTGTATCCTGTCAACAAAATAGAAGATTAATATTTTACATACACAGTCTGCAACCACCATGTCAGCAATTTAAAATGACATTTTTATTTTTAAAACCATGGTATCAAAGTGTTTTATGACAAGATAGATGGATGTGGCCTGTGGTCCCACTGCAGGCCATTATAGCTGACAGGTAACAAGAGTCACTTCTTATTTAAAACTGATCTGAGTCGACAGGCAAGACTTGCGAACCTCCTCAGCAGAGTGCCTGGCCAGCTGATGAGGTGGAAATATGTTAGTCACCCAGTGCAGATGCAGCTGTTGTGTAGCTCTCAGCATACAGAATGGAGACAAACCCATACCCAAGGCCTTGTACTGTACTTAAATTTTGTTTAATTTAGTAGGATAGTTTGGTTTCTAAGAAGAGATATGGTTCAGCTGTGCAAGGCCACACTGTCTAGAACATGATACTTGAAGTACTCGACTTGCATTGTACTGTTTTGTCTGTGAGAGCTTCTGCAAAGTTTTTCTTTTCCCCCCTTGACTGTAAATATTTATCAGACTTGATCAGAATTCTTATTGCGAGCTGCCGAGCCATTAAAGATGCTGATAAATTAAAGTGCAATGCCTATTTTGTTTTAATGCTGATAGATTGTCCTCTTAATGCAGCCACTGTGCCAAAGCAAGACACCTCTCACATCAGTGAAGAACTGGAATTGTTAATATATGTATGTAATGTGACTGCATGTCAAATATGAAACAAAATCTCAGAGTGACTTTTCTGATTTGTCATTTGGCAGAAAATTACAAAAATACTTCTGGCTCTCAACTTTTTTTTCAGGTTTAACAGGTATACCTAATAAAGTGGCCATCACCTGCAACTGAGCAGATGAAATTAAGAAATTGGAATAAAAGATTTATTTTTTATCATTTGCTGTTGCACAGTCTAATGGTTACTGTAATTCAAACTTATTACGTGGGGCAGTCTCATTTTTCACCTTTGCCTTGTTATCTTGCAGAAAAGAAAAGGTGCTGTTTATGTGTGCATGATTAATATTCTGATCTGCTTCTTATCATTTACTTTCCTAGTACGAATTCAAGGCCAAGAACATCAAGAAGAAAAAGGTCAGCATTGTGGTGTCTGTGGACGGGGTCAAGGTGATGATGAGGAAGAAACAGAAGGCAAGTCACTAAAATCCAAAGGGAGCATTTTTCTCCTGGATTCAGAAATGAACCACCACCAGTATTATATTTGAACTGATAAAAGTATATCTTATTTCATACACAGAGGAAGGAATGGACATGGGACGAGAGCAAAATGCTGATCATGCATGATCCAGTATACAGGTCAGTTGCACCTCTCAAAACGAATTCACAAGTTCATAAATAAGCAAGCAATAAAATCTCATCTTTGCTTTTTCCGCTACAGACCCGGAGGATAAAGCTGTCTGATATTCAGTACAGTCTGTTCTTTGCAGTCTGCATCTCGATATGCTTTACCCAAAGCAATTACTTTGAGTAGACTACAAACCGTACATGTCTCAGTGGATATTTTCCCCCAACTTGTTCCCAGTGGATGTAGCTTTTGCATGCTTTACATGTACTTTACTATACGTAATGGGCTTGAACGTGCTATATATGGAAAATGAGGTTACATTCATAATATATAGGCAGAAGCTTATACAGGCATTATAGCTGGTGAAGCATGTTTCTGTAGTTTGACCTTTTTTTTTTCACTCTCAGATTTTATTTCTAACCTTGTCTTTCCAGAACAAACATATAGCGATGTTTACGTATGTCAGAGTATCTCAGCTGATATACACGCTACCAGCTTCTCTGTGCAAGCTGATAATGGAGCTAGTAAGTGAGTCATCAAGCGGGCAGGCTAAGATGTCAATCACTCCGATGAATCTAGCAGCAATTTAACCGTAACATGTCAAAATTGTTCTACGTATCAGATTCTTATAGAAGCAAGCTTGATTTGTGTGCAGGTGTTTGCAAATTATGCATAAATCTGTGGGAAGATCTCATTTGGCAAAACCACACCTCATCAAGGGACTTGATGTGTGTTAAATGTAATTATCCTTGCTTGTGCTTCTGTGTGTACGCGTGTGCTTTTGAGCAATAGGTCATTATATTTTGTTTGCCTGCTTCCTGGTGGAGACATTTTACAGCAGTGGAGCTACAAACAGGGATACAGATGAGGACAAAATTATTAGCCCGCCTTTGAATTTTAATGTTTTTGTCAAAATTTTCCCAAGTGCTTTTTTATTAGAGCAAGGGATTTTCAACACAGAATTAAACATACTAGTCTTCTTCAGGAAGCATAAATTATTTCTATTTGCACACCTAAAAAAAAAAAAAAAAAATCGCAAATCATCAGGGTCAATATTAGCCCTCTGAAAAATGGAACTTTTTATTGAACTGGAGCACAAAACAAAAGAAGTCAGTTTAGACTTGGAAAAAGAAACAAACAACTCTTTGAGCACAGAGCTTATGTTTGGCGAAAGAAGAGAGAGGTGCACAACCCAAAGAACACCGACCCCACAGTGAAACACGGTGGTGGGAGTATTATGCTGTGGGGATGCTTCAGTGCGTTTGGAACTGGGAATCTCACCAAGGTGGAAGGAATCATGAAGAAAGAAGGAAATATGAAGCCAGCAAATAGGATCCAAAATTGACTGTCAGCATCGGGGGCTAATACTTTTGAACCTGGTGATTTTGATTATTTTGTTTCTGTGAGGAAAGTAAAATAATGTAAGCATCCAAAATAAAACTATTATCTTCGGAAAAGCTGTTTAAAAATGTTGCTTGCTCTGTTTAACAGCACATGGGAAGAAAATGAACCAAAATATTTTTTTTGGGGGGGGGGCTATTAAACTTTACTGCACTGCTAGTAGTGTATGTAGGTTTTCTGCCAAGGGTGCAATCAGCCATGTCACAATATATGCACAGTATAAAACACAACAGTGTAGTAGCAGGTGTGTTTGAAAAAGCACTTTAAATAGCCCTTTTAATTTCTCCTTGATTAGTGGTTTTTCCTGATATAGGATTTTTGATATTCATATATCAGTCATTATCTTTTTTCTTTTGGACACAAAACATAAATAGATTTCCCTTTCATTTGTTGTGTAGTTTTTCATTTACTCATTTGTGCTGTGCCCCAGATCAGCTGATTGTTGTATTTGTGGCATGCCCTCTGGTGGACAAACTATGTAATATCAGCACTAGTAAAATGGTTGAAGGGTGTTTCATGTCTCTTTAAATTTCCATTTACTGGCCATTATAAATGCCAATCCTGAATCATTGGCAGATTAGCAAATAGCTAATCTCAGTCGATAACATGTTTTGCAAAACTGTTTTTTAGGCATTATTGAGCAGAATGAGACATTTCTTCAAATTTTATATTGACTCGGTTTCTTAAAAGAATGACTCTTTGTTGCTCACCAATTAGACACCTTTAAAGTTTTCTACATATACGCTACATATTATATTGTTTCGACATGGATTAAATTGCAACTTGGCTGACACACAACTGCAAGTTTATTTATGTAATTAGGAGGTTTGTTAAGAGGTTAATATCAAAGATTTTGTGAAACATGTTTAAAAAGGGGGTTTTTTTTGGTTCTTTTTTTTGTTTGTGTGTTTGTTTTTTACATTTTTAGATTTGCGTGCACAGAGTTTTTTAATCAGCTGTTATGTTTTCAGGATTTTCTACGTATCACATGACTCCCAGGACTTAAAGATCTTCAGCTACATAGCAAGAGATGGCTCCAGTAATTCCTTCAGATGCAACGTCTTCAAATCAAAGAAGAAGGTACACTTTGAGTTGGCCCACACACCTTCTAAGCAGACACATGAAAAGTTTATTACGGATCTATGATAGTGAGAGCCATATAAAGTCAGAGCCAGCAGGGCTAGCTTAGCTTGGATATAAGCACATATCTTTGGAGGTAGAAGAAAGAAAACACCCTGCAGAAGGCAGTGAGTCTGGTAGTTTAGTATTCTGTGTTTTTCACTTTGTTGTTTTATTCAAAAAGTAATTTTCTGATGATATCAGCCGTGTTATCTAATATTTGGGTTTAAATTTTACTTCAAATTCAATTTGTGGTGGCTTAGTTAATATTTGGCGGCTTACTAGAGCCACAGCATGCCTTGAATACAGAACAGATGCACTCAAGGACAAAGATTACAACGGCATATCTCCTTGTTCAGGTATCTAGAATTTTCACATCAGTGAGCTGATGTGAAAATTGTATCACTGTTGATGTCCAAGTAAGGGGGTATTTAATGAAGTGACAAAGATTACTAAGAATTCGCAGTTAAAACTATACCAAGCTGATCAGGGAAAAAGACTCACTGTGTTGTTTGGTGGAGTGAAAACTACAGAATACTTTTGCTCTAAGCATTGGCTTGTTACCTTCAAACGCAATCTCCCTGTTTTCCTTGGCAGACGCAGGCCATGCGTATTGTGCGGACAGTAGGTCAGGCGTTTGAGGTGTGCCACAAGCTCAGTCTGCAGCACGCTGAGCAGGACGCTGACGGACAGGCTGATGGAGAGAGTGACAAGTCAACAGAGGAGCCCAGCAGCCACGGTGAGGATGACATGATGGAGTTTACTGTTATCTGCCATCCACAATTTTGCCATTGTAGATGGGCTTCAGCTTACTATCCACTGGTTAATTTAAATACAGCAAATACTACATTAGGATGATGTATTTATGGTTTAATTTCTAATAACTCATTTTAGAGTTTAGATCCTGTTTTACAATCTGCTGACACCTGCTGCTCAGCTGAGCGATGAGGTAATAAATCTCAGCTGTGCTTTGATCTAAACGCTATAATTGACTTACATGCAGTAGGTGCATTTTCATCAGTTCTTTTTCTTAATTCACATGAAAAACTCTAAGGAGCAACATTGAGATAATGTGTAGTGTGTGAGTGTTTTCCGAGGCCTCGTGCTGGATACATTTCATGCAGGATGGGGGAAGCAGTGGGAAAGATTCCCACGATTACAGCTTTCAGGTCTCTGGGGAAAAAAACATGTGATTGCCAGTGTTGCATGTAATGAGAGTGTAATTTTCAGAGTGACTGAAAGGTTATCTGGCATCAGAGAGCCATTCATAATGGGTAGGTATGTGTGTGCTCAAAATAGCATTAATGTCGAGTTCTAATAAATTGGGGCTTGTTTAATAAATTGTTTGTTCAGTAAATTGCTCTTTAATTTGGACATATCAGAGCTTTCGAGTAATACTCAGATCACGATATATAACATATGTGGTATATATGTGGAGATGATCTTGTGCCATTTGTGTATTCCTCCACAGGTCGTACACTGATGGGAGCAGAGCGAGGGGAAGAAGAGCAGGACAGCAAACACGAGGGAAGGCGAGGAGGGGAAGATCCTACAGCTGGTGCTTCTCTGTGTGAGAAGGCGGTGAGCGAAATTCTGCAGAGCTTGGCTGAACTCAACGTCGTCAAACCTGGACAGACTATCATGGTGAGATACTGGAGGACGAGGCGGGAACAGGCAGTGCTCGTGCCTGACGTATTAGGTGTCTGCAGCCCTGCGCTATTACAGCAACATGTTTTTCAAATTATAAGTGACAAGCACAGGATATTTTATCTGTTACACTCTTTCATGTTTTTAAAAACAGAGTGGTATTGCCAATCATTTGCATTTTAAGACGTATGTCCCTTTGTGAGCAGCCATCATTCTAACTTTGTATTCCACTCAGAAACCTTAACTAGCAGAATAGGCTAGGCTATGAAAACTGTATAGATGAGGACAGAATTATTAGTCCCCCTAATTTACTTTCCACACAGAAACAAAATTATTTCATAAAAAAACTACCAGGGTCTAAAATTATTGCTGACTGCTTGAGGTTTTCTTTCAAAATCTTCACATATCCTTCTTTCTTCATGATTCCTTCCACTGTGACGAGATTCCCAGTTCCAGATGCACTGCGGTATCCCCACAGCATAATACTCCCACCATCGTGTTTCACTGTGGGGACGGTGCTCTTGGGGTTGTACGTCTCTCCCTTCTTTTGCCAAACATAGCTGCGCCTCCGTGTCCAGAGAGCTCTAGTTTGGTCTGATCTGACCAAAGGATGCGCTTCCAGTCTTTTCTCCAGGTTGTCTTTAGCATACTTCAGTCTAGCTTGAAGGTGTCTCTTCTGCAGAAGTGAAGTTTTGGAACAGTGGAGCAGTCCATTCCTCTGCAGGGTTGTCGTGATTGTCTTCTTTGAGACTACAATTCCCGACTTGGCTGAGTCATTCACTGGAGTCTTGGCAGTCGTTCTGGGCTCTTTAGACACGTCTCTCGCGAGTTTTCTTTGCAGAGTCTTTGAAACCTTTCGTTTCCTGCCTCTGCCCTGGCTTGTTCTGTACTATGTGGCACTCTTTGAATTTCTTGATCATACTTCTCGCTCCAGCTCTTGACACTTGGAAATCCTGTGATAACTTTGTATATCCATCTCCTGCTTTGCAAGCATCAGCAATTCTTTCTCTCAAGTCTAAACTGATTTCTTTTGTTTTATTGATGATGCTTTCTCAAGTGACAGCTCAAACCCTCGCTCAAGTTGTTATACTGTGTGTAAATTGCTCAGTTTGTGGCTGTGTTTGTGCTATAGCTCAATAAAAAGGTCAGTTTAACAGGGGACAAATATTATTGACCCTGGTCATTTTAGTTTTTTTTCTGAAATAATTCTGTTATTGTGTGCAAATAGAAATAATTTATGCTTTCTAAAGAAAACTAGCACGTTCAGCATAGCATTCTGAACGTGCTAGTTTTCTTTAGAAGGAAAACTAGCACGTTCAGAAATACTATGCTAAAAAAAAAAATCCCTTGCTCTGTTACTATCTTATTTATTTTTCAAACTGCTTACCGTAAGTTGATGCACACATTAGTTTGAATGCTTTTGAAAAGCAGAATAAGTTTAATAAAAATCTTAGACTAATTCTAATATTGATTTAATGCACCAGTAGGAAACAAGCTAAAAAAAAAACTTCCTTTATTGGCATCATTCATCAGCACAGTCCTGTTTGTTTCTAAAAATGACAAAAACTGTCAGACACAGCACACCCAGTGCCTACTTAAGAAGAGTGCAGGGAGAGGCGATTTCCTGAGCACTTCTGTTGAAGCCTACGAACTCTTTTACTGTGCCAAAACATTGTGTCATGCTTGACAAGCACAATTCCCTTACAAGGGCGGCCTCACATTCACAAACTCGTACTATAAACACCGGTGTTTTATGTGGCAGTATATTTCCTCCGTATTTGTGATGTGAAAGTTGCCATTTTGTTTCTGACACTGGCAGTGGGGGTTAAGGCAGCAGCTTTCACGCTGTAATGATGACTTTCATTTTTGCACCTAACTGCTACCGCCTTTGTAGCTGCAGGGCATCGACTCTGATTCATTGCTTTGGCTCTGGTGGTGTTTTGATACTATAATCTAGGCATAGCACTGCCAAACGGCTCATTGAACTAAGCTAGTGCAGTATAGTGCTTTCTCATCTACTGCAGTACCTGACCACATCACTGACTGCAGCTCTTCATGACTAATAACAGCTGCTATTTGGCAGTCTACTGTAGGTATAACATAACCCCATCACTCTTGCATGATGTGAAAAACATTCGAATCCCTATGAAATTAGGAGCTGACGATGATCTTTCTTTAATGTTTTGACAGCAATAGGATGAGAAGATGCGAAGACTTTGGTGTGTTATGATGTGTTCCTTTGGATTTGTCACCACAGCCAGTGTGGTAGACACAGTTGTTATCATGCTGCTGAAAGAGGGAGAGTGCAATAGGAGCGGGGAACCTGAATATTTTTGCTGGCTGGGTAAAGGGGGACACTTAATCCCAAAAAGCCAGCGTGTTCCCTTTGATTTCCTGAGAAATGCCACCATAATCCCATTGAGGGGTTCACCGACATCTGTACCATGAAGATAAGCAAGGAGGGAATAAGAGCGAGTGAGCAACAAATAAATAAATAGATGAGGGAAGGAATAATGAGAGATTTAGATATCAGAAATAAAGACTGTAGTAAAGATAATGATAGAGGTGCCGGTACTTGAATTGGAGGTTGCTAACACTAACCACCTCCAAGACCATCTGACCTGTTAAATCAACTTGTTTTTTGAGTGTATATTTTTTGTTTGACTAGTAATGATTATTATTTTCTCATCACTTGCGAGTTTTTCTGCTGGAGGGAGCTGGATAAGTTTGAGCCTCTTTCCATGTTAAGTTGCCTGTAGTTTGCATGGACAGCATCGACTTGGCTGCAGACACTCAATTTGCCAAGCCTATAGTTAAAAACAAGCTCTTAACAAAATGTAGCTACTCAGTGTATCATAGCATACTGTCTACTACTTAGGTTTGAGCTGTAGACTTGAAGCATGTGACATATCATTTTTTGTTCTCATTTCCATCAACTTCAAAACTACCGGGAAGGGCACAGACCAAAATCCATCCATCCATCCGTCCATCCATCCGTCCAACCATCCATCCAACAATCTAACCATCCACCCACTTTCTTCAACTTATCCAATTCAGGGTCCTGGGGGTGCTGGAGCCTATCCTAGCCGCCATAGGGCGAGAGGCAGGGTTGCCAGTCTGTCGCAGGGATAACACAAAGAGACAGGCAACCATTCACACGCACATTCATGCCTATGGGAATTTAGAATCACTATTTAACCTAACCCTAAATGCACGTCTTTGGACTGTGGGGGAGGGAGCCAGAGTAACCGGAGAGAACCCACGCGGACACAGGGAGAACATGCAAACCCCACACAGAAAGACCCTGGCCAGATAGTGGATTCAAACCCAGGATCTACTTGCTGTGAGGCAATAGTGCTAACACTCGCAGCTGAAAGGTATTTTCAGTTGAATTCTAGGGACTACCATGACCTGGATGATCGAGAACCTACACAGACATACTCTTGTGTAAAATGAACAAAACTGAGACAGAAAACAGTGTGTTTAGAAAGTTCTCATCACTATAGGTTATTGCTCAGTCGCTAGTTGATTCTAAAATGCAATGTGTTAAAGCAGACATCTTGTTAAGTATTAGTGTCAGAGCTGGTGAGAGTAACTGTTTTTACTTATCTTACTGTGTCTTAAAGATGACATTACATAAATCAAATCAAAGAGATTTGATTATATTGAATCTAAAACCTCTTTAATGTAACTTTAATGAGGCCCCTTTAATGAAAATGCAACCTTAAGTTGAAGGTACATTCCAGTGGTCTGTTCGCCCTCTAGTGGTGAGATGTGGCCATTACATTTTTATTTCAGTAAAAGCAGTTGTTGAAGTTGTACAAATACAAATTTCATGTTTTGCATGTATGTTCTGTCATGAAACCATCACCACACATAGCAAGACACAATAAAGCCCAAACAGCTGATGCCCCAGATTCAGAAACCCGTGACTGCTCTGCTCTGCTTACTATGTAAGGCAGCAATACTATGAGTTGAGCAACAGGACATAACATAG